>JALBCR010002327.1:0-285167 GCA_030710515.1 Abscondita cerata | reverse complement strand
AACAACAAACGGAACGTTTGTGCTGTTCCTAATTATTTTCAGTAGTTTTCAGTTCATTTATATTTATTATTGAGAAGAGAAAATTGCGGAAAACAAGAAGATAGTACCAACCAAATTTTTACGCAAAAAGAAGAGTAAAAAATTATAATTTACTTCGCTTTTTTTATTTTGGAAATTTCCCGCCCAAATGATGCTAATAGGGACATCATTTTTTTCTTGCATTCTTAAACACTAATTAATTTAAAACATTTTTCTTCTGTCAACTCCATAATATTACCTAAAACACAACAAACCCACAAAAAGGGAGGACAAAAATAAATAATTTAATTCTCCCGCATAAGTTTGTTCGCCGTTTTGTTTAGATTCGTCCAAACCTGCAAACGCATTCGCGCGCATTTTCTTTGATGTCGGAGAAAAAACCGACAAGTTGCGGGAACGCCGCAAACCGTTCGTGGAACAATCAGGACTTGCGAATCTGTTCTAAAATTCGTACGTAGCACCGTCCAAATTAATGTTCCGATTGCCGTTCGGTTCGTTGTTCTGTTTGTTCCTCGGTTTGTTGTTCAGGTGTGTACGAAGCTTTACAATAAGCATATTAATATGAACTATATCTTATGAAAGGAGAGTTATGTAACTATAATTAACGACTTAACGTTACGTTAGTAGATTCCATTTACTATTTACACATATTTTCTTGGAACATTCGATAATTAACTATCGGGATATGATGACCCTATATTTCGCAGGTTGTGCGCAACTGGATACAAACAAATAACTTGGAGCTGTTACCCGGCCAGCAAAAGCCCAGATTTTAACATTATCGAAAATGTTTGGGCTCGAATACTTGCTGTTATCCGAAGACAACAAGGGCCAAATTTTATACCAGTAAACCGTAATGCACTAATTGCAGCCATTGATACCGCATGGGAAACGATTAATATTAATTATATTGATACCTTGATAGCGTCAATGAGCAGACGCCTCCAAGAATGTATCAATAATAATGGAGGTCACACCCATTATTGATTTCTTATATTTATTTAAACTCTTGTCAAAAAACTAAATATATACTTTGACAATAAGAATTGCCTTAGTTTTTATTTTCACTTTTTATATTAACTACAGAAAAAAATGAAACGTCATAAAATATACATTTTGTAAGGACTAAATATTATGAATAGAGAGTTTAATGATTTTTTTTAATAACTTACAATAATTAGTAGGTTAGATTTATTTAAAAATAAGTAATAATCAGTCAACCCAAATAACCATGTTTAGTTTTTGATTTAATTTAAAAGTTATTGCTTGTAGACGTTTTTAAATCAAAATTATTTCTAATTTTATTTTGTAAACATTTCCTAAACAAAATTTTGATTCGATAATTAATCGAGCTATGGTGTTTAATTAGCGATACCTTCAAATATATTCTTTAAAGAAAAAATTAAGTAAGCAACGTAAATTACCTATTTTCTAAAACGTGCTTAGTGTAATGATTCATTCTACAGTCCTTCTATAAGATAACCCTTGCTGAGACTACCTGCTGTTAGAATTGTAAATGATACCCTTAAGCCCGCTTCACAATGTGCAAACTTTTGTTTACAGAAATTGTGGTGTCCAAGTTTTAAATTTCATGAATGTACATGTACACTCAATAAAAGAAAAAATGAGACAGTTGGGTCGGCAAAATTAAATGAGCATATCTACTTTAAGGATTAGTTTTACCTGACCATATCCATATTGTTTACAATTCAACAACGAACATTTGTCAATATGAACGTTTATTCTTTGCTGATTCATTCACATATCCTAAAGGCTTGTTTGCAATGTCAATAAATTTAGATAATACGATTTTTAGAATTGTTTTGTTTAAATTGCCGTCGTATGACATTTATAAATCCGTTACTCTTATTACTAAACAATTTTTTCTATTATTATTAATTTATATTTATGCGATAAAGAAAGTGAAAAACGTAATAATGGGTATGACCTTGTTTCTGATTATACTCTTCACGTAATTGTCCCCCAGGCATTCAAGCATTGCAGAGTATTGTTCAATTTTTTGGAACAGTGGTAAAAAATAAAAAACAGCAGTTTTTTAAATACAACATAAGACAATATTAAACAATCATCATTAAAAAATGTGAGACATTAGCAAATAATCTAGTTTTATATCTATTTATTATTACTGAAAATTGAAAAAAAATATTTCTAAATTAAGGAATTGTTTTCTGTGTTGACTTACAAATACATGTAAATCAACATTTTCTATTCAAATTAGGGCATACTCATTCGAAAACGGATTAAATATGGCAACATAATTTTTCTGATTTTGTATCCCCTGTAATTTCTGTTTATATTCTTATTTATCTGATAACATAACTAGGTATTACTTGTAAAAATTCATGTCAATGCAAATATTTTATGATCTGCAAAGAATATCGAACAGTCTGACAATAGTAGTTTTTGAATGAGTTCTTGTGTAAATTGGGCGTTTTTAGCACGAGTGTCTTTTCAAAACGCGAGTGAAATAATTTTAAACTACTGAACAATGTTACTTTGATGTTTCAATAAAGAAAACAATCAATTCTATTTTTAAGCATAGTCTTTACAATTATATATAGTATATACAGTCAGTAAATAAATAATAAGAAAAGTAGAGAAGATGAAGAAGGAGATAAACTAATAATGGGTGTGGCCTCCTTGGTTTTGGATACATTCTTGCAAACGAGTGGGTATTGATGTTACAAGACGGTTTAAATAATCCACATCAATTGTCCCCAGGCATTTTCAATCGCTGCTGTTAATTCGTTTCTATTTTGTGGGATAAAGTTTATTCCTTGCTGTTCTTGAATTGTATTCACCATTCGTCCCCAAACATTTTCTATTATGTTGAAATCTGGACTTTTAGCTGGCCAGGGCAACACACGTAAATTGCTCTCCCGTACCCAGTTTCGAACAATGGCGGCTGTGTGAATAGGAGCATTATCCTAGAAACAATAAAAACTTATCAATCAAAATAATAATTTTAAATCAAGAAAAACGAGTTTAATAATATATTCAAACAAAAATCAAAATATACTTAATAACTATTTAAAAAAAACCTATTTGGTAAAAAGTTAATAAACATAAACAGTAAACAAACCTTTCTATACATAAGAATACTTACATGTTGAAAAATGTAATCTTCCTCTGGATAGAGATTTTGAACTGATGGCACCATAATATTTTGCAAAATGTTCAAATATCTGTCAGCATTTAAACGACCATCGATGACCGAACATACTCCTGGGCCTCTAGAGCTTATCCATCCCCACATTTACAGAAAAATAGCCGTTACGTTTTTTTGTGTTGATGTAATCAGCCTCATACCGATTTCTTTGAGTTCGGTACACTTTCACTGGACCATCGTTAAAACTTTTAAAGGTTTTTTCATCACTGAAAATGACGTTGTTCCAAAACTGTAGTGGTTGGTTCACATATTGTCTGGCGAAATCTAAGCGGTTTCTCTTGTTTGCCTCGCTTAGGGCTTCTTTGGAAGCAGCTGTATATTTCTTTATCCCATTTTCTTTCAACCTTGCTGCAGCAGTAACTAGGGATCCAGGAAATTCTGTTTCTCGTATAGCATTCCTACAGGTTGAAAATGGATTTCCGGCGACATACGCAATCAACGCTTCATCTTGAGCCGGCGTAGAAATTCTTCTTCTGCCACTGCCAATTGCTCTCTGTACTGTGTGCTCTCGTTCCCACTTTATACGCACACGTCCCACAGTAGCATGTGAGACGTTTAACATACGAGCTACTTGACGCACACTAAGGCCGTTGCCCAACTCTGCTACAATTCGAACTTTTAAGTCGGTTGGTAAATGTGCTGGCATTTTTAAAAACGATCAAAATAAAATGAACAAAATTAACGTTTACTGTCTGTATTTATTATATTTTTACTCCCCTCTTCTAAGGAGCTACTAATTGCTCACAATTGTAATAATACCTCGAAATAAGAAATGTTATTAAGTATGTATTGGTGACAACATACTTAACTAATTATATCGACTAATACATCCATTGTATTGTATTTACAAAAGTTACCAAAATAAGGAAACATAAGATTAACTTTTAATGACTATTATTATAATAGCTAAAACATCCGCCAAAATTGCAACCATTAATGCACTTTCTAGGATAATGCTCCTATTCACACAGCCGTCATTGTTCGAAACTGGATACTATATATAATTGTAAAATTGAAACATCAAAGTAACATTGTTCAGTAGTTTGAAATTATTTAAACACTATTGTAGAACATTTTTGACCGATTACACCGACACAAGTTAAATTTAATCCAGATTAAAAACAATCGTTGCTATGGTTTTAACAATTGTATCCAAGTTTTTAACTTAGGTTAAATTTAATTTGTGTCGATGCAATCGGCCATTAAAGTTCTAAAAAAGTCTCCTATAATTTTCTTTCTTTCAAAAGTCTTTATCTGATATTTGTATAAAATATTTTTGAAGATCATATTATTATGTATAAATTTTGTTTGTAGTTCTCTAACGTCACAATTTAAAATTTTTCTCCTGTGTCAACGGGATATTTTAGTATTCAATAAAATGTCAAACAAAACGTCAAACTAATTTTAAGGATTCTAAACGACTTTAGCGTTTCAGAACGTCCTGTCGAATAAAAAATGTTGTTTTTAATTCGTTCTTATGAAAATTGGGCATTCAAACTGTTCGATATTCTTTGCAGATCATAAAATATTTGCATTGACATGAATTTTTTTAGTAGGTATTTAAAAACTGCTGTTTTTTATTTTTTACCACTGTTCCAAAAATTGAACAATACTCTGCAATGCTTGAATGCCTGGGGACAATTACGTGAAGAGTATAATCAGAAACAAAGTCATACCCCTTATTACGTTTTTCACTTTCTTTATCGCATAAATATAAATTAATAATAATAGAAAAAATAGTTTAGTAATAAGAGTAACGGAGTTATAAATGTCATTTACGACGGCAATTTAAATAAAACAATTCCAAAAATTGTATTGTCTACCAAAACTAGAAAACATAGGATTAACTTTTAACGACTATTAATTATAATAACTAAAACATCCGCCAAAATTGCAACCATTAATGCAGTTCTTAATTTTACATTACTATTTACTATTTATATATAATTTTGGGGCAAGTAATGAACGCTGTATTTATTACAACGGCTTAGAATAACTTCAAGAGAAAACAAGTAAATGTTACTTATAATACAATTTCTGTCTTTCACTCTTTTTAATGCGATAAGAAGCAGGAATTAAAAAAAATATATTCAATGTTAATTATTTATATTTGGTATTCAGTTAACCACCTGGCATATTGATGGGATTTAGTAGAAATTAATCATTAATTGTCATTAAATGAATAAACATTAACAAATTGTTTAGTAATAAGAGTAACGGATTTATAAATGTCATACGACGGCAATTTAAACAAAACAATTCTAAAAATCGTATTATCTAAATTTATTGAAATTGCAAACAAGCCTTTAGGATATGTGAATGAATCAGCAAAGAATAAACGTTCATATTGACAAATGTTCGTTGTTGAATTGTAAACAATATGGATATGGTCAGGTAAAACTAATCCTTAAAGTAGATATGCTCATTTAATTTTGCCGACCCAACTGTCTCATTTTTTCTTTTATTGAGTGTACCTACCTACCCAAATTTTTGTTAGCTGACTTCATCAGTGATGGAACACTTCTTTAGCTTTTTCTCACTTTCGTATACTTAGTATACTATTGGCGCGGAGTAATAAACCTGTCAGAATTATCGAATCTCCCGTATCGCAGTGGCGTAGGTACCTGATACGTTTGGAAAATCATATTTTTAGTAGGTAAATATATTATAATAGTCAAATCTACCTTTATATGTTATTTATTTTATTTGTATAGTAGGTCACATAACAAATTTTACTTCTTACGTATTATATACCATTATTTTTGTATCTTGGTATAATACCCACATCTACGGCTATGATTCTCGTTTCGTCAGTACCTGGGCTGATGGCAACGTGTTTACACAGATTAAACTATTGTTCTCAGACCCTAGATGGGTCGATATGCTGCAAGAGCGGCACAATAATCGTATTTTGGTTAGAATTTATTGGTTTTACTTAACCGTAGAAGTACCGCTTTCACAAGAAAATAAAGAATTATTTCAAGCAATTATGATTTATTACTCCGCGCCAATAGTATACAGACTTTAGAAATTTCAAAATGTGTATAGAATTATAACTTTCTAACTAATTGTGATAAACTTTGTTACTGTTCTTCATCATAGATTCTACGTCTACTACTTGATTTTATTTAGTAAATACTTGATTGATTAAAATATAGATATAGTTGATTTATTGCTTCAATCAATCGTATCTTACGTAATAGTAGTAGAAAAAAATACAAAATTGATACGACTGTCTCAAAATCATCAATCTTAAAATATATTTAAAATCGAAACTACAAAATATTAAACATTTAACCAAAGATTTAATATAAAAAATAATATAGCTATACAATCTTACTCAGTATGAGACATACTGTATAATATAATGATACTAATTATTCAGTGTGAAAATAAAGTAACGGATTTTTAATACGCTTTTTTTTCAAATGTAATATATTGAATATGTTGTATAGTCGGAAACAGAATAAATAGTACCATCAAAATCGATAAAAAAATGTAAGTTGTCACAAAAAAATCGTCAATGACATCATTACTTTAAAAACAAATAACATAACAACATCAAAATACATCTGGAATTTGTCTTCTAATTAAAATCGCTATAACCATTCGAGATTTTTTCCAAAAAATTAATGGCAACAGAATTACTGATTTTATGCGTTACTTTCTGTATGTGTACATAGTTAATGTAAATTAAGAAAAATGCCAACAGTTAACTGTAACGAAATGTGTGTGTTAAAGTGCAAAGATTTATCAACAACGTGTGTTTCAAGCATTAAAGCTATCGCTTAGACTGTTGGCATTTTTCTTAGTTTATACTATTTACACGTGTCAATGTTTATACGAGATGTCGCAAGACACACATTTTACTTATGCTCATTGCTCCACGAGAGCTTAAAAGACCAACCGCCGTCTTGTACAGTCGTATACCGCACTTAAGTATACACCTCTGATGAGCTCACAATAAGAGCGAAATGCTGCATCAGGTGTTCTTTGGTTGCGTGTGTACTTCTGTACAACTTATTTTGGCTTTATCGGCAACGTGTGTTACAACCATTAAAGCTATCGCTTAGATAGCGCTTTGCACTTTAGCACACAGTTGCCGTTACAGTTAAGTGTTGGAATTTTTCTTAGTTTATACTATTCACACGTGTCAATGTTTACACGAGATGTCGCAAGACACACATTTTACTTAATGTAAATTGTTTTCTGTAACTTTAGATCAAACCGTTACCCCTCGCTTCTTTTCTGATTTTGATATCAAGAATTTATTTGAAAAATATATTCTTCCAATTTCTTCTTCTGTATATGTCAAAGACTCTCAATTGAACTCATGGAATATTTATAATATACAAACTCAAAATTATCATATGGTATCATATAATTAACGTTTTTCAGTAATTACTAATCCTACAAAAATTTATCAAACAAAATTATGAAATTAAAATACAGGAGGTAAACCGCTGTGGAAGTCAATATACAATCGCATGGAAATCAATGGAAATCGGAGAAAGTCTAAAGATGCAATGGAAATCAATGGAAGTCAACGGAAATCATTAGAAATCATGGAAACTCAATTGAAATTCAATGGTTACCACTCATGCGCAAGACTGTTAGTTTTATGCAGTATACACGTGTTGCATACGTACCTCGGAGCATAGGCTAATGTCTCTGTGTTGTACGGACCTAAACATAACCTCCTGGACGTTACCTGTTGTTTTGTGTTTTATTTGAAGAAGTCTATCAATTACTTATACTGGATGGGCCAACGCCGACAAAACAGTACCAATTGCAGCCGCATCGATAATTTAAAAAAAAACTCAAATCCGTCAATTTTATTTCTGAGGGGGGCATCTTTTCTATTTTTTCAATTGCATTATTAAATTGTTACAGCATTATCGTTTGTTTTTCTAAATGGCAATATCCGCGAAATCATATGACGGTCCTCCCAGGGTTTTTGTACGGTTGTTCTAGCCGAACGGCCAAAGAAAACTAGTAACATGTGGGGTTTTTTGAAAAGTATTTTTTGTTTCTATCCGATTTTGCACAAAAAACTGTGGGTTGCGTTAAAACCAGAGGTAATACTGGAATGCCGACAAGCTGAAAAATGTCCCCCTCAGAAATATAATTGACGGGTCTAAGTTTTTTTTTTTTAAATTATCGATGCGGCTGCAATTGGGTCTGTACTGGTAAATAAAAATAATAAATAAATAAATAAATACAAAAATCGGTTACTTTCATGAATGATATTATTTTGCTCCCAATTTTCTTGGAATCACAAACATTTATTTTTGTTTATTTCTCAACTGTCAAGCCTCTGTTGAGTGTTGAATATTAGGCCATTCTGGAGACCATTTGACATGATGAAAAATTTCATGCAAATTTTGGTAAGTTTGCATGAAAGTAAATTCCAAGCATGTGGTGTTAAAACTCAACAGTAACTAATATTATAAATTAGACAAACATATACATTTAAAAATTCGAATAATCAAAAGGTTAAGAGGTAAAAAAATAGTGTGGTGCAAAAGTATGGAGGCAGTAATTTTTTGATCAACAATAAATTAGCAGGTCTTTAATGTCTAAACAGCAATCATTTCACCTCTAACTTTGAGTTCTTTGAGGGGAGTAACTTTTTTTTACAAATTCCAACCTCGTATACAAATACTGTAAAAGAAATTACATTTTTTGTTTTAAAAATTGTTAATAATTACTACAAAATAATGAAAATCCTTAATCTTATTCGACGTATAGTGACTTAAAGATGCTCACAAAAGTGTTTTTGTTGGATACCTGCTTAGAAAGTGGTTGGTATCCTAGGTTACTAGTAAGTGAAGGTTTCACTTTTTTCATTTACTTTCTTTCACGCTTTCGCTCACACTAATTTAAATGTTTTGTTTTGTTTCTTTAACGTTATGGAAACGATGCTTAAGCGATTCATCAAAAACGATTTAATTGATTGATCTATTATTTAAATACAATAAATTCAAATAAAAATTGCAGAACCAAGACCTCTAGTGGCATCGAACAAAATCCAATACACCACTTAAAGGTAAGGTCGTTTTCGTTCACTTGAATTGAATCAAAATTGAAACGAAAACTTCACCTTTCCTCTTTCTAGTGTAAATAACTATTCGGTTACTACTACCGCAAAAAATCATTAGTGACTTCTTTCAATGCTTCTTTGTAATTAGTAAAATTACCATTTTTTATTTAATTTAAATATGTACGACCAGGCACTTCTATATTTTTGTGACTATTCACTTATCCTTCTTCTCACAAAATAAAAAAAACATCAACATTTCTATCTAACTGTTGATTTGTTTTTGAAGACATAAGATAATGAAAATAATGGTCGCTATATTATAGTATTTTAGGTATATTACTGTCTTTTAATTCAATTACAGAATTAAATCGAAGGAAAACACATCCCAACTCAAAACGATCATTTTGATAAAGCTGTTGTATACTTTGAATTTGACTATGTCAAATTCAGTTAAAAACTATATTAACGAAATGAGGTTATATTCCCCTGCGTAAATTACTCTGTCATGGAATAATGAAATGCCATAAAACAAACGTCAAATTATTTTTGAGTGATTCTGAGATTTTTAGGGCTTGTTCCTCTATCAAATGTAAATTGAATTTTGATGATCAACCAACTTTGTGCAGTCTATAATTATGTGGCTGCTCATCCATAAAAACGTAGATTATGAACTTACATAAATAATTACTATGGGCGCTTTTGTGGCTTAAAAAACTAATTTCACTCGTTTTTATGTGCCCATAAAAGCTCAATTTACACAAAAACTCGTTTTACATAAATAACTATTTATAAAATTTTAACGACAAATGCATTTTCAAACGTATTCTTTATTGAAAAAAAAATGAGTATGTAAACGGAAATCAATGAAAATCGACGGAAGTCAATGGAAGTCAGTAAAAGTCAAAGCCAAAATGAAAGTCTGGTTACATTTTGTTTAAAAAAAATTGTCTAACAAAACTTAGAACTGTTTTTCCTAGATTTTTCGGAAGTAAGTAAAAATAATGGGATGTTAAAATTTTTTTTTCGTAAAATATAAATGGTGGATTATAAAAACCGCTGCGGTAATATCTTCTTTGAATGCTATTGTAAATGTCTATCATATACTGTGAACTTCTATTGAAGTTTTTATATTAGAGTTATTGTCGTAAGATTAATAACACTTTCGCCACAATTCTGTAAATATAGCTTTCTTGTAAAAACTTCCATAGATAAGATATATTTTGTGTAATGTGAGAAACCTGAAAGTTTGTTCATTATATGCCATACATAATACATAATAAAATATTTTTAAATTGGTTCTTGTTAGTATTCAGAAATGTAATAAATTGCATCGCAAAGGTTGAAAGCAACGATTTGTTGTCAGATTTTCCCGAACAAACATAACTTCAAAAAGTTTGGTTTTATAATGCAATTTTTCAGATGCTGGAAAGTTAATCATTTTGGCATCTCAAAGTTTTTTCGAAATACTTTACATTTATTAGTCGTTAATACTAAAAGATAATAGTTTGTTCTGGGAAAAGTAAAAATATCTTGTAGATGTAGTCCTTATGTTTTTGAAGGCCTAGTTTGTTACTGAATTACAATCCGAAACAATTAAAAACTTACTAAGATTTATATCAGATGCGTAAACAAAAGATGTCGCTGTGAACCTTACGGGTAGTAATAAAATAAAAAATTAAATGAAGGTATCTAACAAGTATCTAAAAGTAAATTTTAATATAGATTCGCCGTATTTGCTCTTGAAGTTTCCGAAAAGTACGTGCAATAAATCTTGAAAAACTTGAAAAAGCGTTATAAATACATCATTTTTTTTAATTAATCACTTCTTTTGTAATTTGTCAGTCTATGTCTTAAAAAGTTTAGTAACAATGATTTATCTAATAAACCTACCATTAAATTCAAATAAACGGAAATAATATGTCAAACGACTGTAACCAAACTGCATTAGGGCTGTAATAATATTTTTTCTACTTTGCGTTCATATTGTAGTTTTTATGATACGCAAACGCGTTTCATAAAATAAATACGGTTTCATAAAAATTACACTAAAACGGTGAAAATTTTCTTTTAGTTGGCAATAGTGGCTTAATGTCATTTAATTTTAATCGCATATTTAGAAATGTTTAGCATAACCTCAATGGAATAAAACTAAGTTGAAATTCCAATTTTTAAGCAACACTATAAACATTGTTTAATTATTTTCGTAGCAAAGTATATAGACGGTAAGTACTACCTTTATTTGTTATATCAGATTTGCTTTTGATAAAATTGGCGAAGTTAAATATATTATGTTACTGACATAAATAAACTCAAGAGCCTCACCCTATAACATTGTAATTTTGTTTTCTTTACAGTACATAAAACTAGAGCACAACACTTTGAAGTGGATGTTACCTTCGGCACGAACAAAAAGATTCTTTGTAACCCTACAAAGATTGTTACTTGTTACGGGCCACTTTGTTGTTCGGTTAACATTCAAAAGAAAACAAAGCTCTGGAAACATTTTAACGTTTGTAATAAAGATACCATAAGTTCGGTGGTTATTGGAATCTTGGGCTCAAAGAATGCCAACGTTTTTGGAAATAGTTGAACTCTTGTTGTCCTTACGGCATGAAACTCCATTGGCACGTTTACAAGAAACAAATTCTGTGTAATTATTATTTTATATATGTATTATTGAAAGCATGACTTTAATACAAATATGGGTGTTTTGATTGGTAAATTCAAGATTCCAAGTATGTACATTTAATTACATCTAAAATTATTCTTTTGTGAAAATTTGTGTAATGTAATTTAATATTATAATATTGTAAGTGAAGAATAAAAGAAGTATGTTCAAGATCAGTAAGTTTCCAAAAGTAAGGTGCGTCTAATAATTTGATTAGGGATTAGTAATGTGTTTTTAAAGACGACTAATTTGAATTCTGCGCCGACACAATGGTGGGGATACCGGGTATCGTTGTCAAAGTGCACATTCACATGGTTCTAAATTCTATTATGTTTATTATTCTGTAGGTCTTAATTTTTGTTCTGTCATAAAGGAAGATTTCAGATATAGTTTTTTATTTTAAAACAAGTAAACAACAAACTAGAACTCAATTATTATGACTATAAAAATTACAATTATTATAGGAGACGTTAACGGTCACTGACGAAGAATCTTTGCATGAATTACAACACCCGGAACACTCTCATTGGCAGTAACAATGTTTTGAGTATTTGCATTAGTTGTGGTGATGTCAATAAGAGGATTCTGTGTCGAAGAACTTGGCAAATTAAAACTATTATCTGAAGTGGAACAAGAAGGTGGGTTTGCACAAGGCCTAAGCATTTCTGCCACTTCAATTTTCTTACTTAGGGTCGACTCGACATACCCTTCAGCCACAGCAGACGATTTCCACCCCTTATTGGCCAACTGAGTGGCACTCGACCTCCTAAAACAGTGGCCCGTATAAAGTTGTGGATGGGGCAGTTTAAGAAAAATGGCAATTTCTTTTGAGACTTTGCCCATTGTGTTAATCCAATAGGGTTATTAATGCAACGTCCATTTCTATATGTCAAAAAAATCGCTTGTGTGTGGTGTTGGTGGGTCTTAGAGCAACATAAGCATTAATTAATGTAATCCATTTTTTTCAGTAATAACAAATTCTCTGGACAAGTTGTTTTTGTTGTTGGTATGGAGACTATAATGGTGTCGGACTGTAATTTAACGTCATCAGTGGACATGTTTGTGAGCTCATCACGCCTACAGGCCCCGCTGTATCCCATTATCAAGATGACCTAAAATTCATAAAATTCGTTTTATTTAGGGTCAGTTGCACCAAACTCGATTCATTTAAGGGAGTAATGATTGTTTTAAACCACAGTTAAATTTAACTGAGTTTGGTGCAATTGCTGCCTTTAACTATTTATATCGGTAGTTATAGAAGTAGTTATTTTTGTAGTTTTTAGAAATAGTTATTAGGGTTTTGTTTTTTTTTTTTTTTTAAAAGTTTTGTTATTTTTGTAGTTTTTAAAATTATTTATGAGAATATTATTTTTTTTTTAATATGTAGTTATTCATTTAGTTATTATTTTTACTAATTTGAAATCGTCATAATTTATACACTTTCTAATAATACAATTATACTTACCCTTCATTGCCAAATAATTTTTTGTCTTCTGTTTCTTTAATAAATTTTTTTATTTTTTGTTTTTCCTAAATTTTGGATTTTTCGGAGTGTATCCTTCTGAACACCGTTTTAGAAGAGCTTTTAATTTGTAATAATTAGAAATGTCATGATTTAATGGGAAGTTTATACACGACTTTAATTGAGAATAAAGACTCCATAAGGGGGTGCTTTGTATTTTTTTGCCCCTTCTCCCATATTCCTCACCCCCCTTTAATTTTTTAATAAACCCCAACGTGCATTGTCCCTCTCTTGCCTCCTCCTCCTCGTCGTCCCTCCCGTCGTCCCACTTCTTATGAAACTGTTTTTTTTTTTTTTTTTTTTTTTTTTTTTTTTTTTTTTTTTTTTTTTTTTTTTTTTTTTCTTTTTTTTTCTTCTTTTTTTTTTTTTTTTTTTTTCCCCATTTTTTTTTTTTTCTTTTTCCTTTTTTTCACTCTCTCTCTTTAACTCTCCCAAAATCTTATAAACTCTATCAATAATATTATTATGGTTTGGCCAGTCTTACATTTTTATCAACATTTTTATTTTTAAACACATAAGTCACATAAAATTTCGTATTATTGCGTCGTGACCTTATTGTTTTATATGACGTTTTATTACTAGTTAAATTTTGTCAAATCGTACGTATTTTACGTGGTTGTTCAAAAATACGAGAAAAATATGTCGTAAAATTTATAACAGTGAAATTATGATTAGAGTAGAATAAATAGCGCAAATGTTCTTTCAATGGTAATTTAATTTAGCAACAAAATTTTGAATGCTCAATAAAACAAAAATATGTACCTAATTTTTAGTGTATTATATATAAAAAAATTTATATTCTCGGCGTAAACGAAAAGTTACTTGACTACCGTAGAAAAATACTTTCGAGAAAAATGTCATTGTGAAAAGTATTTATTAGAAAAGACAGTGATGTATTCAAGTTGAAATAGCGTATTAGCTTTTGGTATACGAAAATTTATGGAGTACTTTAAAATCTTTTGATGCTTGAACCGAGTTTTCGACATAAATTTACCATTAAAACGTATGAGCGCAAATCTTACTCTTTCGCTTATTAGATGAGAAATTCGTGTTCTGAATGTAAATTGGCGAATATATTCGTTAAGTAATTCGGTGACTGCAATTACTCGATATGCTAAAACATAGCTGTTATCGGATTTTACAACAAAGTAATGTATTTATATTTATTAATTAATGCATTAATTTACAAACTTTTTAGATAAAATATACGTTTCTATTACGAATTGTAATTTGAAATCAGAGTGTTACATTTTATTTCCTTCAGGATTCAGATCGAACCAAAGCATAAAATATACGTATTGTTTCATCATAACTCACTTTTCTCCAATTATTGTGAAGTATTATTCCTGAATGTCAACAACTGAAATCATAAACCTTTTTTAAAATTAATATTAACATCTCTGTAGTGTTTACAAAATGAATTTATTTATTCGCGCAGAACATTTTCATTATTGTATTGTGATATAAGTGTTACGTATGGTGCCCAGAAGATCGCAGTATAGACCTGTATAGTGTGGAACCAAACGATGTGCAATTGTGGACTGGTTTGTCTTGGCAAAGCATGTGCTTCAAGGTTAAGGAAAAGAAAATTAACTTTGATGCTCCGAATGTTGAAATGAAATTGCCATATCATTTTGACGAATTGTAAAAAAGGAAGATCAGACATATATAGTATAAAGAATAGGTGCAAAAAACCGATCTCTGTGGAAGACCATTATTTAAAAATCTACGGTTTTACTGTTTACTGCTTTTATCTCCAACAAAAACTCCGCCTGCAGCAGTCGGTGGATAAATTGAGTAGTTCATCAGTTGCTGCTGCCGGTCCCAAGCCCGGATAAAGGAGGAGGGACAACCACTAGCAAGGCTAGCAACCTACTGGTGGATGTAAAGATTAAATCACTCACAGAAAACGGATTTTGCCTTGGAATAGAACGGACCATACGATGACGACCCCGGCAAGAAATAGGACTAGTAAAAATAGAAAACTCATTGAGAATAGCGACATTGAATATTATCTCCTGGAACACAAAAGCTCAAGAAATACTAATAGAACTGACAAATCATAGAATAGATATATGTGGTATAAGTGAAACAAAAAGAAAAGGAAGGAGCACGTTAATACTTGTGCATAAGAAGTTCTCAAAAATATCCAAGACATCAAATGTGAAAGAATAATACTAATTACCATGAAGGTAGAAGACACAAATAATTACTGTGTATGCGCCAGATGTAAACAACTCTAAAAAGAAGAAAATGGAATTTTATAACCTGCTAAGGAAACATATGACAAACTCTCTACGAACGATAAAAATATAATAATCAAAGATCTTAATGCACGAATAGAGGATGCATTAATCCCAGGAATAAAACACCAATACAATTAACCTACACTAAATAAAGAAGGACAAATACTTATAGAATTCTGTGCAACAAACGAGCTCCGCATAAACAATATTTTCTTCCCACATCCGCAACAACATAAGCAAACATGGAACAACACAAGAGGAGACACATCAATTATTGATTATACAGAGAGAGTTAAAATTATGGAGACACCCAAAGTTCTGTCGTTAAAATTAATTTTTTACGAAAATGATTAATACAAAAGTTTTTTATGAAATTTATATCTACATATTGACATATACGAAAATTGTTGTTATTCAATTGTTTTGAGTTATGATTTTACGGAATATTTTTTTAAATGACAACCTTTTAATGTTGTACTACTATTCAATAGAGATTTTTTTCTCTTTATAAATTTCTTCGAGGAAATGCCGGTTAAAGTATTTACAATTAATTAATTTCCGATTCGTAAACGATACAGCCATGATAAACAAAAGCGAAGCGATGAACAAAAGCTATATCACTAAGGCTAAATTTGTTTGTTTACGATACATTTTTTAATTTTGTGTAATTTGTTGGTGTACACATTAACAATGGCGAGTTTAAGTGAACGTGAAAGAATTGAAATACTTATGATGCTGGGTTATCAAGATAGACGTAGAGGTTTACAAGGAGTTTGTAATTTATTTAATGATACGCATCCAAATAGAAATCCAATTTCTACATCTGTTGTTAGTAAAACTTTACAACATTTTGAACAAACGGGTAGCATTAAAAATTTGCCAAACAGTGGTAGACCTAGAACATCGACAAGTGATGATAAGAAACTGGATGTTTTATTGGCTGTATCTGAAAATTCCCATTTACCAACCAGGCGATCTCAATATGTCGCAGTCTACGGTCGTCTCAATTTTAAAAAATGAGAAGTATAAACCCTATAAGATACATGTTGTGCACGAGTTAGTAGAGGATGATTTTGATAAAAGACTTCAATTTTGTGAAAAAATGTGAAATATTTGCAGTAAAAATGAAAATTTTGTCAACAATACTATTTTCTCTGACGAAGCTACGTTTTGCCTTAATGGTGAAATAAACAGACATAACTGCAGATACTGGTCATTGGAAAATCTTGATTGGGTTTTAGAACATCATACGCGGTATCCTCAAAAGGTTAATGTTTGGGTGGGAATTCTGGCGGGTCATATTATAGGTCCCTTTTTTATCGATGGCAATTTAACTTCGGCTATGTATTTACAGTTATTGCAAAATCAAATTATACCTGCATGTGCTACTCTTTATCCCCATGAAAACAATGGACACGTCCCCAACAGCAATATCTGGTTCCAGCAAGATGGCGCCCCACCACACTATGGTGCAAATGTTCGTCAACATCTAAATAATGTGTTTCCAAACAAATGGATTGGGAGAAGAGGAAACATTGAGTGGCCAACCCGTTTGCCGGATTTAAGTCCTCTGGATTTTTTTCTATGGGGATACGTAAAAAACAAACTAAGAAAAATGCGAACAGTTAACTGTAACGGCATGTGTGTGTTAAAGTGCAAAGCGCTATCTAAGCGATAGCTTTAATGCTTGTAACACAGGTGTTCTTTTGTTGCGTGTGTACTTCTGTACAAGTTATCTTGGCTTTATCGGCAACGTGTGTTACAAGCATTAAAGCTATCGCTTAGATAGCGCTTTGCACTTAACACACACATGCCGTTACAGTTAACTGTTGGCATTTTTCTTAGTTTATACTATTCATACGTGTCAACGATGGAAGGAATTCCCCAGGAATTCTTAGAAAATTCTCTTCGTGGTTTGGTAAGTCGATTGGGTCATTGTCAAATTGTAAATGTTCGTATTTATTTATGCTTTACTTGTTTTTGATAATGTTTTTGTTTAATTTAGTTGTTAATTTCTTTTTAACAATAACATTTTCACCGACACTTCAAAATAATTTCAAATAATTTTCATAAACAAAACATATGAAACTCGCTCACCATTGTTATTCGCTTTGCTTTTGTTTATCATGGGTGTACCGTTTACGAATCGGAAATTAATTAATTGTTAATACTTTAACTTTAACCAGCATTTCTTCGAAGAAATTTAATACCACCGAAATTTTTTTTATACCACTATAAAGAGAAAAAAATCTCCATTGAATAGTAGTACAACATTAAAGGTTGTATATGTCAGTATGTAGATAAAAATTTCATAAAAAACTTTTGTATTAACAATTTTCGTAAAACATTAATTTTAACGACAGAAATTGTAATACAAGACTAACACTCAAGACAGTAAAACAGCCTGCATAGTATATAGAAAAAATTAATATTGAAAGCTTAAACGATGAAAGCACAAAACTCTTATATCAGTCACGACTACATCAATATATAGCTACAAATAGAATAGAACAACATGACACAGTGGATCAATCCTGGCAAAAAGTTAAAACCAACATATTAAACGCAGTATCCGAAGCATTAGGCAAACGAAAAGTTAACATAAACGCAATCTCTAAAACACCATGGCATATCCTTGAAGCAAAGAAATTTTGAGCACAGAAGAGAGAAACATATTTAAAATATGGAGTCGGACCTATATAGCGCACAAAGAAAGATCTGGAGAATGATTCAAAACCAAAAGACAGGAACAGTCGAATATTTCCAAATAAAAAACATAACAAATGAAGAATGGGAAAGATTCTTCACAAGTTTATATAAAAATTCACGGCAGGTAGTACCGTCGTCGGAGATAGATATACCAATAGATAACACTGAAATAGTAATAACAGTGGAAGAAATAAAAGAAGAAATTAAAAAACAGAAGAATAAAAATCGCCCGGCCCCGACGGTATTCATAAAATATGGCGGAGAAGAACTAGTGGACCAATTACATATTCTATTCAAAATTATAATAAAACATGGTAAAGTGCCCCAAGAATGGAAGTTAAGTATAACGATTTCTCTATTCAAGCGAGAAGATAAAAAACTACCCCAGAACTATAGGGGAATTAGTTTATTGGTAACCACGATAAATTAATTAACTAGAATCATTCATAAAAGCTACAAAATTTAATAAATATATCAGAAAAACAACATGGATTTAGGAAAAACAAAAGTACCATTGATGCCCTATTTATATAAAGACAAATCATAGAAAAGGCAATAGAATTTAGCCACCCCGCATTCTTATGCTTTGTCGACCTAAATGAAGTCCGACTAGAAGACGTACTTAAAAACAATAACATACCACAACAAATAATACAAATAGTAAAAGACATTAACATCGATAATAGAACTATAATAATGTCCAACAACACACCAACACAGGAAATAAAAGTGTAAGGTGTAAAACAGGGCGACTCATTAAATCTATTTTTGTTCAACTAATATAACTATTATATGTTATGCAGACGATGTGCAGCTATTAGCTAATAACGAAGATAACCTTCAAAGACTACTTCATAAATTTAATACAGCTGCCAAAAAAATACAACATGAAAATAGCAACAGAAAAACAAAAAACTTTAGTGGTATTTAAAAAGCCAATCCGGTGCAAACTAGAATTGGAAATTCAATCAATAAAAGCATTAAAAATATCGGGCTGCCTGAAACCAACAATATGGAGGAATGAATACATGCAAACAGAGAGCAATGTCAAGATTTACAAAACTCTAGTGCGTCCGGTGCTGCCTTATACCATTGAGAGTGGAGCTGAAACCAAGAAAACGAAAGAAAAGATGAAGACAACCGAAATGAAAACGCTAAGGTCCATATTAGGTATTACATTGCACGATAGAAGAACTAACATCTCTATAAGAAATGAATCCAATGTACAAGATGTGGTGAAATGATCAAAAAAGCAAAAGAAAGAGTGGAACGAACATGTAAGCAGAATGACGGAAGACCGATTACCAAGGATAATCAGAGACAACAAACCACCAGAAAAAATGCTAGTTGGAAACAAAGCTGGATATCACAATTCGTTGAATTAACAGGAGAAATTCTATAAAAAAAAAAGAAGAAAAAAAAAGATCTCCAACAAAGACTCTAAACTTTCGATTAGATAACATATTATCAATAAAAGAAATAATTTTGGAACAAGGAATAACGCTAAACAATTTAAAAAGGAAACCTTTTTTTTCACACAGTATCGTATGCAGCAGTTACGTCTAAAAAGACAACTCCAGTTTTAAGTCTTCTAAAATCCAGCTTCAATATGGGTTGTTAATGCCAATACTTCACCACAACTACTTCTACCGGAACGAAATCCTGCTTGCTCAATTGGTGGTAATTTAATTTTTTGTACTCATTGCCTAAGATTACTGATTTTCCGGTTATTCTCGATACCGGGAAGTTCCATTTTTTGCACCGCGGTGTTTTTTAGTTTCCGGGGGAATAGGGAAATTTTTGTTAGGTTGGTATTAGTTGACAACGCAAAGCAAATTGTTAAGCAATCGGCGGGACAGTGCTACCCACTCAAATTTGTTGTAAACACAAAAAACTAAGCAGCTGTGAATTTATTTATTTACTACAGTTACTCGTTACAAAAAATAATATACCTAACTTTTTCGAGAAGAAATTTCCTGCAGTCCGTAGGGAGTGCGGCAAACAAAGTGCTCTTGCGGGAAATTTATCTTCCCGAACTTGTTAGGTAAATAACTAGCAATCTTATTGGACGATAAATTGTGAGGCCTGTAGGAGGTTTAATTAATTTTGTTTTATGAAAAAGTTGACAGTGGAAGTGTACCCTTCGGAAAATGAATTTTTGGCATATGTCCCAGAAAAACATATGCTTTTCATGCAGTCTTTCCCTTACTCTAAAAAGCACGCTAATGTATATGTGAGAATTTCATCAAAATCGTGGTAATATCACCGCACGTAGAAGCCACCGCACGTGGAAGTCATTACACGTGGAAGATAAAGTTGAGCGGGGAATACAACCTTGGAAGACGATGAATTCTTATATAAACTTGTAACACACTTTTATATACTTTATTATTATGACAATTATTACATATTTAAATGTCATTTCATAAGCAAGGACTTGCAAATCATGCTTAACTTTTTTTCCTACTAGCCTAGAACTTATCGTTATGACTCATTTTACAGTTGTGAAGTCTCTCTTCTTTCCTAGCGGTCAAAAATTATATATTATTAAAATGAAAACAACTGTAACCATTAATGAAAAACTAGGATAAAGGAAAAAATGAACTTGTTGCTTAGGAACATGACTTCATACTAAAATACCCTCTAGATTATAATTTAATTGTACACAATTTTTGTTTAAACAATTTTTGATCCTATAAGTAATTACTGAGATATATCAATCACGTGACACTAATTGTTGGAGCAATATCTCCACCAAGTTCAGAAAAAAAGTCAAAGGAAAAAAGTTGTTGGAAATTCTAAAGTTGTTGGAAAATCTAAGCTGCGAGTTCTGGATAGTACTACTACTATTATTTACTAATTTGAAAAGAAATATTAAATCAAAGTAATCTCCTCTAACATTTAAATCGGTCAGTTTAAAATAAAATGCTGCAAAGTTAGGAGAAGAATTTACATATCCTAGTTTGAAGTTTAATGCTTGTAGAAATTTTATTTGCACTGTTTGAAAGAGTGTCGAGTCAACACTATACTGAGGATTCCAAATTATTGTAGCGTACTCTAGGATTGGTCGAACTAATGATTTATACAGATGAACAAAACGATGTGGATTGTTGAACTGATAACTGCTTCTTATAATATAACCGAGCATTTTAAAAGAGCTAGTTTTGTCAGTTTGAATTTGCAGGTGAGATTAGAGTCGAAGATAACACCAAGGTCTCAAATTAAAGAAACGGTTAACATGTTATTTATAGTATAAGAATAGAAAAATAGATATTTTTATGGGAAAAAGATATAAAGTTACATTTTGATTTGTTTAAATACAATTTATTTGCTTCACATCAATCTGAAAGTTTATTAAGAGTAGTTTGTAGTTTAATGCAATCTGAGAACGAAGATATTTTTAAGAATATTTTCAAATCATCAGCAAACAAAAGAAATTCTGAATCAGATAGAACATGGTAAATATCATTGATAAAAAGGTGAAATCGAAAGGACCAAGATGAGAACCCTGGAGCACTCCAGACCAAACTGGAAAAGGAGCGAACCGGAAACACTTAAGTTACACTGTTTGGGTACGTTCGGTTAAACAACTAATCAGCCATAGTAGGAGACGCCTAGAAATTCCATTAGTTTCTAATTTTTTACAAAGTATATGATGATCAATTTTATCAAACACTTTGGAATATGGATTCTACTTGGAGACCAAGAGATATTGGTGTGTTAATAAAGGTTTGATAAGTTAACAAATTTGTTATCGTTGATCTACCGGAACAAAAAACATGTTGTTGAGGAATAATGGTAGCTTTGAGATCATTTTTAATTTGAGACAAATAAGGGACTCAAAAATTTTAGGTAAAGTGGACAGAATGGAAATAGGTCTATAATTACACACATCGGATTTATGAAGGTAACATGTAAAAAAAATTGCAATTTACAGTGTTTTAAATGTCGTCGGCATAAGTATGAGTTGCACAAGAACTTAAGAATTTATTAAACTGTGAAGTGTAGATATAAAATAAGAGTGGTCCAAAAATAGAGCCGTAAAGAACACCGCGTCTAACAAAAAGATGTTTGACACTAGATCGCCATCTTTTAATTTCTACTTGCCAAATAACTGTTTACAAATTCTACAACATAATTCTAAAATAAAATTGAATGTTTGATCAAATCAAAGGCTCTGGTGTAATGAAGTACATGTAATACCAATAAATAAGTTTACCGGTAAGTCAGTATTCGTACAAATATTATCCATAACCCGAGAGGATCTAAAGCCTGACTGAAAATCACGACTTGAATTATAATTCTGTAGGTATGACCTTAAAATTGTATAACGATATCTTTTTCTACCATTTTCGACAATATGCCGATTGGCCGAAGAACAGAACAATTAACAGATTACATTTTTTTGGAATTGAAGGAACAATAGCATATTTCCAGCGTAAAAGGAAAATAAATTCTCAAATACAAACATTAACGCTTAAACTAACTTATCTAGCGGGGTAAGTACCTCCCGCAGTACTTCGCGACAATCGTTAAAATTGAAACGCACAAGCCCGTATTGAGCTGATTAAAATCTCTCAATTGTTGAGTGTACCGCCGAATAGGGTTTTACTTAAAAGTAAATATTAAAGCCGTTTTATGTTGTATGTATATGAGCTTCACACGCACTACCAATAAATAAGATACTTAAACACTAAAACTTAGCTGTATTTGTAACGGTTGTAACTTAAAAATATGTAAAAGAATCGACGGCTCTAGCGGTACAACCTAGAGAAAACAAGAGTAGTACTATTGAGTTTGAACCAACGCACTAAATTTATGGGAGTTCCCGAATTTATAAATTTTACCGCAACAGTGTCCGGCTTCAGCGTTAGATTTTGGGGGGTCCTTACGGAATCTGAAAAATAAACAAACTGTTGCGTAACGTGGCGCCACCTGCTGAGTAATGGACAGAAATAAAACCAACCAACAGGAGTACAATTTGGTTTTACTACAAAATCCAACACGTTAAGACGAACACAATATTAAAGAGACACATACACGAATTAAATATAGCAAATCACAACTTAAAAATTACTAAGAGAAGGTGTAAGGAGTAATCGAGACTGTCGCATAAAGTTTGTACGGGCGTTAGCAACAATAATAAAAATTACAACGCGTAATTAAAATATCAAATTCAGATAAGTTTTATCGTTACACCCCAATTAAAAAAAATAGCGTACCAATTTGAGATTGGTTAGTACAGACGTCACTTAAATAACGGTACCTTAATAGTAACTTAAACTCGGAAGTAAACCGATAAACAGGTCTCGTCAACCCAAAAGGTCTTTTGTTTTTAACGTAGTCCCCGTTATCTACAGCGTCTCACCGATTGCCTGCAGCTGTCTGATGCCGCTACCGTAGCGTGGTACTTCGTCGAAAAGGAAGGTTTTAATTGGCCACTCAAACACCCCAGAAGGTTATCCAGAATAAAACGCAGAGAAAACGTAACGAGACGTAACGTAGTAGGTTTAGACGAATATAACTTAACCAATTGTTATTGGAAATCTCTTAACGCATTTCTGCTATTTGTGTAATTTTAATTAACGATTTGCTAAACACTACCCGTTAGCAACAAGTAGGAACGTAAAGAAAAGATGTCCCTTTCAGTTTTCGGAAATATAAATCGATATTTATTTTCAACCAATCAAAAATTCGCAAAATGCGCGCCAAATACGACTTTCGTCGCTACGTATTAATCGCGACATACGTTTTCTAGATTTATATTCCGTGTAACATATTGCTCACAGTTGCAATTTGGGTTACGAATGATTGATCTAATATGCTTCGTATTTGTGAATGCAAATTGAAATTCATTGTTTTGACCAATTTTTGACTCCTATCTATTTGTATGTTTTAATGGTTGGTTTTGCCGAAAGAATTTTAACTTGTTAAGCAATTTCTGAATTGTTCTATGCCAATTTTTGTAAACTAGATTACTAATAAGGTAGACAAGAATGTGGATTGGAATCAAAGCTCAAGGTGATGTGAAGAAGCTAAAGAACAACATTTCAATTGTTACAAACTGAACACATGACTAAGAAATTAATGTTTTACTTTTTATTTATTATGAAATAAACTTCAATACTTTCAATAATGAAGTAGAAACTTTGTTAAACTTGATTTTTATACAGTGTGTCCAAGATAAGGAAGAACAGCATGGGGATCTCGGAAACAGTGAGAGATACAGAGTCGGTTAAATTTGGAAAAAGTTGCCCACTTGAGAGGTTAATATTTTGCTGTGTCTTGCTGAGTTCGACTTACTTCCGAAGATATTCGAAAAAAACCGAAATTGTGCCATTTCGTTTTCATTATATTCTGAAGTTATTCAAAAAGTTACCAAAAAACTGAATGCACTTTGACATTGCCACTCTTTTTGCTCTACAAGATAGCATTTACGAATTTTTACCATAACGTTTCTTTTCAAAGAAACCACCATCAACTTTATTTTTTTATGGCAATCAAAAAAAGTACACTTCGTGTAAGAAAGCATTTTTCATTACTAATTAAACGATGTACTACACAATACGAATATTTGTGATTTTATTGAGAAAAAATAACGTTTTGGTAAATTTCTAATCTTTTTGGTATAGTGTGCGCTGAATGAAACCATGGCAGCGAAAAAATGAAGTCTATTGTTAGTTCTGACAGAATCGATTCGATTGACATAGTAGTATCAGTTTAGCAACGCCTTTCAGTATAGGTTATATTTTACAATGGAACACGTAAATTTCAAATCTTTTTGATGTAGTGTGCGTTGAAATAATTGCGGGAAATGTTACTGCGCTCGAATGTTTTTGGCGGGACAGTACGGGTTGCTTGAATGAACCGTATTCTTTTAGATTTGACACAAAACGCCTAAATATGGACTTTCCTGGTTGCCTCCGTTCGGGTATTTGATCAAATACAAGTGTTCGGCTTCTACAGAATTTCTCCGGCATGTAATGTAGCAGGGCAGCATATCAAATTTCTCTTCATTTGAAAACATTACTTGCTTCATTGTAAAATATGACTACACTAAAAAACGTTGCTAAACGTTGTAATGAAAAATGCTTTCGTATACAGAGTGTACTTTTTTGAGTGCTATAAGAAAAAAATTAAGTTGATGATAGTTTCTTTAAACGAAACGTTGTAGTAAAAATTCGTGAACGCCATCTTTTAGACAAAAAGAGTGCCAATGACAAAGTGTATTCAGTTTTTTGGTAACTTTTCGAATAACTTCAGAATATAACAAAAACGAAATAGCACAATTTAAATTTTTTTTAGAATATCTCTGAAAGTAAGCCGAACTCAACGAGTTTTTCAACATCAAAATGTCGAGCCCTCGAGTGGGCACCTTTTTTCCAAATTTAACCGACTATGTATCTCTCACGGGGTCCGAGATCGCCATGCTGTTCAGCCTTATCTTGGACACACTGTATATTCGTGTTCTTGGTCGTCCTACATGTTTGCATTTTCAGTTTGGATGTTTTTTGCATACAAACTGGAGTATATTTTGTATTGGTCAATTAATAGTTGCACATATTCTCACGAGATTTTTATACAGAAATAAACTTTAATCATATAACGGATAAATAATAATTGCACTGTTTTTGCGCAAAATTTTGTTGAAAACAACAAAATTATTGCAAATATATTCTGCGATGAATGAATAAACTTTTATACATTAATTTATAACACGCTCTTTTTCAGCCAAATTAACTAAAATTGTATTAAAACAAAAATGTCTTCCGGGATTGGACGATATCGAAATGATAACCGTAGATTCCTATATATCTATATATCTATATCAGTGCAAGAAATTTGAAACAAAGTTTCAGCTTTGTGTGTCTATTAATGCCCAACTGTCATCTATCCATTAAACAAAATAATACACATGAGTTTGTAGTTTGTTTCTTAATGCTTTGGTAATCACAAACCTTTTTGATTTAACTTTCAAAATAAAATAAATCTGTCAAGCATTAATAGAATTATTTATTAATTATTCATTGTAAATGTTTTATGATAATGAACGTAAAATATTTCTAATTGTAGCAGGTTTGTTATATTTTTAAAGTGACCATAAAGTTTGTTGTAAAGAAAAAGAATAAATAAATTTAAATTTATTATAACAGAGAAGATCTTTTCATATTGAAAAGAAAACTGCAGCAAATATTTGTTTTTTAAATATTTACTTAATAAATTATAGTGTAATACAGTGTCCGCCATAAAGTTGAACCATATGGCAATTTTTTTTATTATTGTAGTTAAAAAAAACTTTGGGGGGCAATCACTTTTGCTTCTGAAATAACTTAAAATGCGCCAAATCAAAGTTGACAGGTAACATCTGTCAATTGTCAAATTCGTAATTTTGGAAAAAAATTTCCTACAAATGGCTCAATTTGTTAAAATTTCGAAAAATGTTACTAGGAAATTATGATGCTAATCACATTTTATGCCCATGTGCCGATTTTGAGAGAGATATTTTGATGTTCAATAAATTTCATATTTTCGTATTTTTTTATTCGCCCCCGTAACTGGTTGCTTTAAAAACATTTAAAACGGTTTAAAGCAGTATAAAGGCTGCCATTCCATTGCATATTATGATCATAATATTCGTACGTAAGTTGGTTTTTATGATTATTGATATTCTCAACTAAAAAAGAGGGAGTCTCTGGATTATTTTCCAAATTTCAAAAAAAATCAGAAATTGTTTTTCAACAAAAATGGTTTTAATTATAATTTGAATATCTTAACACATAACGACTACTTCAAAATTACAAACAAAAAATAGGAGGTGAATAAAAATACGAAAATATGAAATTTATTGAACATCAAAATTTCTCTCTCAAAATCGGCACATGGGCATAAAATGTGATTAGCATCATAATTTCCTAGTACCATTTTTCAAAATTTTAACAAATGGACCCATTTTTAGGATATTTTTTTTCAAAATTACCAACTTGACAATTGACAGATGTTACCTGTCAACTTTGACTTGGCGCATTGTAAGTTATTTCAGAAGCAGAAGTGATTGCCACCCAAAGTTTTTTTTAACTACAATAATAAAGAGCCATATGGTTCCAACTTTTTGTGCACCAAATAATTTTTTTTAGTTTATGTACAGCTTTGACAATAATGAAAAAGTAAAAATAACTTCACTTTTAAACGGAAATATTATACATTGTAATGTTTTTCTCAGAGAACACTATCTTTCATTTGGTTTTACAAACTAAAAGCTTATGTACCAATTCCACTTATACAACTTATTATTTGTAAGACGTTGTTTAAGTGTTTCTTGAAACGTTTTATAATTAAGTTTTTTCTATTTTACCCATTTAATGTCGACATTTCGATGCTCTGATGACGTCATTTGAGTGCTTTATTGGATGTTTTTTTTCACGGAACACTTTTTTTTACTGTTTTTTTTGTTTTTTAGGGTTGGTACTAATTTATATTAAATTAAAGTGACAGATAACATACATATTAATAGTATAGATTAATGATAAACTTTAATTATCTAATTAATTTGTTTATAAATCATGAAGACTTATTATTAAAAATACCCAAATATTTGAATAGTAGGGACACGAGACACGAGGAATTTCTTCCCTATACAAAGCAAACGCAGGCGCATAAACGAAAATTTAATTTCATAACCTATACTTCTATTTACGTGTATTTTGTAATTCAAAATATTTAATAAAATTATTATACAATATCAGGAACAAAAACAAACGGTATTTATTTACCAGTATTATCAAATTTACAATTATTAAAAATCTTAATATTAATAGTGCAAGAATCTTTGCCTTCAATATGGATTCCTGGATTTTGGGTGGAAATGTTGACATTCTTACCCATGTTGTGAATTTCCACATTGTGAGTGTCTGAGTACATTGTATATTGGAAGCATCACTTGATTATAAGTTAGCCGTTGAAGTGCTAGGTTGTGCGAGTATATCTGCGACTTGAATCTTTTGCTCAGTGATGTTTCAATATACCCTTCAGCAACTGCCCCAGACTTCCACCCACCATGACGCTTAATGGTTATCAAGTCGCCACCATTATTTGCCAAGTGAGTGGCACTTGACCTTCTGAAGCAATGGCCAGTGTAACTGTCGGGATCATTTAAATTTAAAAATTTTGCGATGAGTTTTGGCATAATCCCAATAATTAATGCCAATTGGACTATTAATATAATAGCCATTGCGGTATGTTAAAAAAAACCTTTCTGTTTTACAATTTTACGGCCTCAATGAATAATATTTTTTAATGAAATTGATCCAATCTTGTTCAGTGATTGCAAACAACCTTGGTACGTTATTTTTGTTTTCGGAATTGTAATTAGAATGTTTTCTGTATTAAATGACAAATCGTTAATTTTTATAGTCATAATTTCCTCACGACGGCAAGACATTAATTTAGAATATGTTGACTAGAGCGTAGATGACTTTTTGGTTTCATTCCATTATTTGAAATAAACTAACATAACATTTTCAGAAATACCAGCTTTGTTTTTGCACGCCATATATTGAATGCATTATACTCTTTTTCATAAACTGTTTTTGATTTTGTAGGTAACAATGCATTCATTACCTCAGCCGCTGCTTCTTCAAACTCTGGTGGGGTACAACAATCTTCCATTACAGAAACCAAACGATCTATGTACTTTTTAATATTAGTTTTTTTCTACTTTTAATATTAATTTTAAATTTGAATCTTTAAATTCAAATAATTGAAATTTAAATGTCAAATGAACACAATAAAATTAAATTTGTATTAAATTTTCTTTCGTTTTTGTAAAAGTAAAGAATACTAGATTCACAACGCACTACTAGATTACCGCAATACTGAAAAATTTTATTTCTTTCAAACCGTTAAAAATGGGGTAAAATAGAAAAATAGTATAAGAAATTTGTGGCTTATGGCATATTATCGCACTTGTTCATTGCAAAACTCGCCGCTACGCGCCTCGTTTTGCAAACTTGAACCCGTGCGATAATGTAGTGCCATAAGCCACTAATTTCTTAATGTACTATTTTTAACTTCTAATTTATTATAAAAGAGATAGACATGTAGATTCCGTTATTAAAGGTTCTGAAATTGTTTTTAAAATTTCAATCAAAAACAAGCATCAGTTTGCTGCTGAAAATGGTTTTATTCATTGTAGTAGGTAGGTAAGATACACTTGTTCTAAAACACAATAGTTTTTAGATGATACACTCTACTTTGTTGATGTTTCGTTATTTAACTTTACCTTGGTTCTAAATTACATGAATACTATAAAGAAAACTAATTTGACGTAATTAGAAATGTTAATTGTGTCTTTCCGTTACTCACACCGTCATTGTTCTATCAAGTTCTTTGATAAAAGCACAAAACCGCTTTAAGTGCAGCACCACAGGTTACATATTATTTTATGAATGAAACTACTAAACGTTTTAAAAGATAAAAATGTATGTTTTGACGTACCTAGTAATTCTACTGAAAATGTATTAATGCCAAACGGAAATACATTGTAATGTTTTTCAATGAATGAACATAATCCTTCCTTTGTATTTTATAAGCGGAGTGGGTATTTACCAATACTACAAATTTTAAGCGACGTGTTATTTTAAAACTTCGACATTATGTCTTTTTAGAAACAAAACTAATTTTATTTATATAAAGATCCTCGTTCGATTATTAACTATTGTAAATTATTATGTCAAAGACAACCTACTACTTCTTTATTTATGAAAACTGTTCGCTTATTCAAACCCCATAAATTTTGTTGTAAAATGAATGCAAAAAAGTATCACCTTGTCTTTGAAAATACTCTTTCGTTAGAAGTCAATAGGACCCCACGCATAGTTTAAAAGAAATGATGCATAGAATATAGACTTCTACCCACACCCTTCTCAACGGGGCGCTTCAACTTCACTTACCCACTTAAGAAGGATTATAGCAGATAAGTACTACGGCTGGAAAATCATTGTTAAGTCAGTTTTTAAAGCGGCATCTTTCATCTACAGTTCCACAAAAGCTTGTATTGATAACCGCGTCAAAGGCAATATTTTACACAATACATCCATTGCCAAAGACACTAATTCGAATTTTTACTTCTACTTAGACTTTTGTTGTAGCAATGTTTACTTTCATGACTGGTAATATTTAAAATTACTAAGAATTTAGAAATTATAGAAATATAATAACTCAAATTAATTTGATTCAAAATGTCCGTTGTAAAGAACAAACACATAAGTTTAAAAATTTTGTTGACATCCAAGATTGTATGAGTTTAAATCATTTGCTATTTAATTTTTTAACAATGATTAACAAAATTTACCGCTCTACTAAAAGTGTTTCACTATGACAAAATTAAAATTTTAGACTATGGTTTTTTAAATACAATTGAATCACGGACGAAATAAGTATACAAATTAAATTGAAGTATTTCTAATAAAATTTGAGGTTACCACTATTTATAATAATTCAGTTCAAATCTTAATCGAGCCTGGTAACACCTATCCGCTAACTAGAAGTAGGTAAATTATTAAAAATAATACTTTCTAGGAAATCGCTTACTAGCTTTTTTCTTAGTTCTTAAATTATATTCAAAGTATTTCTATTAACATACATAAAATAAAGGTAATAATATGAATCATTTCTTTTAGCTTATTGTACGTTTATTGCTAATGTTAATTAAACCATATTTGAAAAGAAAGTAGTTGAAATCAAAAATTTATGTAATAGTTATTTACATTCGGGTGCCGAAAATTAAATTTTACAGCGCGAAATAAATTTGTAACGGAATGCTTTAAATTTATTAAGCGCTGTAAAATAATTTAACGCACAAGATTTGTATTAAATTTTTTGGCCGACGATGGTAAAAATTAACAAATATTTTGCTGTCAATTGACAATATCGGCCGCGAAGTAAACTGTAATTCACAATACATAAGATGGTGCTAATCATTTACATGAAACTAAAAATATTCCAAATCAATTTATTTTTCACCATTTAACAGTAAAAAATTTGTGTAATTGTTGATTTAGTAAACATATTTTTGTTCTATAAAAAGATTTTTATTGACAAATATACCTTTACACGCCGTGCGTAATCATGACGTTTCAGGGTTTATAGATTCAATGTTAATTTGACGTTTACACGTCAGGAGACCAAAAAAGTATTTTAACCATATCGACCTATGTGGCTTATTTCTTGTTAAGAAATTCTTTGTCAATTCCTAAACCGAAATAGATGAGCTTATTAAATAAAGCTCTTAACATTTCTCTTGATAAATCTCAATGGATTCAATCCGCCTTACCAGTTCGTTTTGGAATAAGAAGAGTTGAAAATATATCTGCGTTTTTGGCTTCAGCTGACTGAGTTTTAGAACACACTTGCTTTATGTATGACGATTTTTCCGTGGTCTAAAGAAAAGTCTCTTATTTGGGACGCCACTTGTGTGGACACGTTTGCCCAAAACTAGTTTTCTACAACATATAAATCCGCTGTGTCTACTTCTATGACAGCTGTAGAAACTATGAGTTCGTTGTCCAATAAGATGAGTGAGTGATGTTTAGAATAATGTAAGTAACAAATTGATAAAGTGAAGAAATATTTTCAAAATTATAAAATGAGAAGCAGAAAATGCAATAACAGTTAATGAATGAAAAGAGTAATGAGAGTTTGGACAAGACAAGAAATACGAGGAAAATATGTTTAAAAGAGAATCACAGGTAATTATAATAACTGTAGAAGAATAAAATTTCTTAAACGACAGTAAGAATGAGCAGTTTTGGAAAAGAAATATTTTGTCAAGACATAAATTTTCAATAAAGACGATTTTGGATGCACGGAAGCAACTCTATACAGTATTGATGGACGTGAAAGAAGCTTCTGATATCTGAATCTATAATACTAAGAGCTACTCAAAAATGGTTTTAAAGATGATAAAGTTAAAAAGTGAATGTTTACAATATGTTGGCGTCACTTTGGAATTTATCAAAAACATCAATGATCAATAGAATAGAAAAAGCCTACTATGCATTAAAGCGAAAACTAAAGAACTAAGTTACATTTATACAAAGTAGTATAATAGTTATTTATATATAACAATAATATTCCTGACACAGTTTACTTATATGCAAAATTTGAATTATGTGTTTGTGTACACAACAAAATAGTTTTATTTTGAATAAATACCTTCACACTATAGATATGGGTTCTAAAACTATATTTATTATACTAATAAACAAAATTGGCAGTGATTCTTTGTTGAAAACAAAGAAATGTAGAAATCACTCGTTACTCTTGTTTTTTTTAAGATGAAGAAAGTATAAAAATGAAAAAGAAAAACATGAACGTTAAAATGTTTGTTAAACAGAAAGGATATATTCAAATACAAAAAAAGCGGAAATAATCATTCTTAATACCAAGTAACGGATAATACTGCTTGTTCAAGATTCCGTGTAGTTTAAGCCTAACACACCCAAGCATGTCAGACTACAGTACGTGGGCTTAGAGGTTGGACGAACGGTAGTCAGCAGATTTGTTTTTGAAATCAAGAAGTTGCCAAGTTAATGTACGATACGCGGTACATAACCTGTGAACAGCTTGTTGGGGTTCTGAATGCGTCACCTCTAACACGACGTACGAAGCGGAAGAAAAACATTTAAGTTAATGTACAAAACGCGTGGTTTAACGGAGTTATAACTAAAATTGTATTTCCGATATTTTGAAGCCCACGTTAATCTTCGGAAGCTGGTTTGGCTAAAACAAAAAAAAACAAAATTTTTTTAAAGGCCTGTGCGCTTTGGTTTTAAGGGTGTGGTTGACAAGAGGGGACAATGATAGTTGATTTATGCAGATGCATAGTCACTGAAGCTTTAAGTTTCATAGTTACGCGTCGACGACTGTAAAATAATACAATTTACAAATGTAACTTAAATCAGTAACGGTCAATCATAAAACTATAACTATTATTGTTATTATAAACTATAAGCAATTTAAATGCATTATTGTAATTTTACATCACAATGTAATATAACAGAGGGGAAAGCTTTGGCGGTGTCTTTTGATCTATTGGTATCTGAAAAATGTCACGTTCTGGTTTAAGTGGTAGAAAGCATAAAGTTCAAATGTAGTGTGTTAAAATAGATATAAAGGAAATTGTGTAACAGAAATAACCATTTGATATTAGTTTTTTAAATATTTTCTTATTAAGGATACGAGATTACCGAGATAGTAATAGTATATTACAGTACTAGTAAAGAAAGTACGAAATTCGCTCACGCATGGGCCAGTTTATGGCTCATAAGTGAGCAAATTCGTTTCTTCACGAGTGCTGTATAGCATAATAAAAATTATTAATTTAATATAAATATGTAAATCAAGGTAGATAGTATATATGCGTTGCTAGGGTTTGTGTAAACAAATATAAAACATTCGCAAATTAATTAATTTGTAAAAGGTAAAATCATTTTTAATGTTTGAAAATATGGAGCGAGAAGACGATTTTATTGTGGCTGAAGACATTTTGAAAGAAGCTGATGCCGTTGCATTTAATATACTGCCTGCAAAATCTAAAGCAAGGTACTTAAAAAAACTAGAAACATTTCGTAATTGGATGAAATCAAGAAATGTATTTGTTGTAAAGGAGGAAGTTATTTTGGCTTATTTTAATGGTTTAATACAAAAGTACGCGAATCCTTCTTTGTGGTCTACATAGTCGATGTTGAAATCGACCTTATGTGTTTTTGAGAAAGTAGATATTAGCAAGTAAGTTTCAAACAGCTAAATTTTCAAAATTACTTAATCTAATCATGTGAATAATTTGTAGGTTTAAAATGTTAATTGCTGTTATGAAATGTAAATCGAAAGGATATCAACCTAAAAAGGCGAAGACCTTTGTTCAAAAAGATGTGGAGATGTTTATCAACGAAGCTGCTGATGAGATGTTCTTGTTTATGAAAGTAGTTACTATAATGAGAGTTATAGGGGCCTGTAGGTGCGATGAACTAGTCAATCTCAAAACAACTGTCATAGAAGATAAGGAAAATTTATTGGTCGTCAAAATTTTAAAAACCAAAAATTACAAGTTTGTTGTAACAAGTGGTGAAGGAAAAGATATATTAAACGGTTTAGAAATTTATCGCAAATATGGAACGTTACGTCCTTCAGCTCTTGGTGAAGGAAGATTCTTTTTGTGTTATCGACTGGGGAAATGTACAGCGCAACCAGTAGGTATAAACACATTAACAAAAATACCAAGTTTGATAACGAACTATTTAAACCTGAAAAATCCCCATTTAGGTATATACGGGACATTGTTTTCGCCGAACATCGGCAACGTTTTTAGCTAATGCCTCGGCAGATATTTTAACACTTAAACGGCATGGAGGTTGGCGTTCTTCTTCTGTGGCAGAAAGTTATGTAGAAGATTCGCTGACCAATTAAATTGACATAGCGAGGAAAATAACTAACGCCGAGGAAAGCACCTGCAAAAAAATTCGCATACAAGTTAAAACAACAGAAGGTACTATGGAAGCTACTGAAGATCAATTTTCTGTTGCTGGTACTTCTGGTACGTTTGGTTTAAATAACCCTACTTCCAACTGTTAATTTTCTTTGTTTGATCCTGCGATTGAAACACGTTGTTTCTTACATAGATACGCATCTAGAAACCTTCTGTTTTACAACGAGCGGGAGAAAGTAGTGAGTGTAATTTACTTACGCCCACTCGCTGCATGAAAAATGTTGCCCGTTCTTTTTTTTGCTGAAACTAAGAATAACTAGGAAAAAAATTACGAAGTAATCTACATGACACATTTATTTATTAACAATGATTTGAAACCTAAAATCACTTTAGATATATATGGAATTAGCGTAAAATTAATAAAAACGCAATCGACACCATAAAGTATCCTATTTGTGATATAATAAACGCATGCCTGGTAAGCGGGATTCTTCCTGAACAAATGAAAATAGCAAGGGTAATTTCAATTCATAAAAAATGAGATTTAACAAATACATCCAATTATCGACCGAACTCAATTCTTCCGGCATTCTCAAAAATATTTGAAACGATAATAGCTATTCGATTAACTAAATTTCTTGTTTCAAAAAAGTATTTATTACCACAACAGTTTGGATTTCAAAAAAAACCGAAACCTCAAAAGCGATCTTGATACTTCTGCAATACATGAACGAAGCACTAAACAAAAAAGAATATTGTTGCGTTATATTCTGTGATATAAGTAAAGCCTTTGACTCCATGAACCACAAACTTTTTTTAAATAAAATAGAAAAAATTGGAATTAGAGGAACTGCCAAACAACTAATAGCATTATATCAAAAACAATTTGTCTCGTGGAATAGTGTGAACAGTTCTACGAACCTAATTGAAATGGGAATTCCACAAGGAAGCACAATCGGCCTTTTGTTTTTTTTAATATATGTAAACGACCTTTCGTTAAACGTGCATGTCCCAACAATTCAGTTTGCCTATGATACCACCTTTGTTGTATCTGACATTGAATTAAGCAATCTGTCAGCAAAAACTGAAGCAGCTGTTACGGTTGGGCATAATTGGTTTACAGAAAATCGACTTCTTCTAAACCAAACGAAAACAACAAAAGTTATATTTAGTGCTAATCGTAAGAGTATCAAAGAAATAGAACCATGAAGTAACCTATCTTGGCATCACTTTAGATCGATTTCTCACCTGGAACTCGCACATTGATAAGTTATGTACTAAACTAAGCAAATATATTTTCATGATAAAGAGAATTAAATCTATGGTTAATCAGCAGGCGGCCAGAAACGCATATTTTGCTTTTTTCCACTCCACGATGACGTATGGGATCGAAATTTGGAGACATTCATTGCATGCAGAGCGGACTTTTAAGTGCCAAAAGAAAGAAATTAGAACTCTCACTGCGTGTGACCAAAATACGCATTGTGCACCGCAGTTTATTCAAAATAAAATATTGACATTACCGTGCTATTATACAGCGCTTTTCATTTAACATTGGTTATAGGATTTTACATGTTAACATTTCAATCCCATGTTAACACTTTGTTAGGACATCTGGTATAAACCATTTATGTTAATTATAATTAAGTGGTAAAATGACCTGAACGGAAACTGTAAATACATTTTGAGCTTTAAAATAAAATAAAAATAATAATAAAAAATAAAAAAATTCGTGCTGTTTATTAATATGCGTACTTTTTACAACTTTTTTTATAATTTTATAACAAAAAATTATACTCTGCAAATTAAACATACAGATGGGTTAACTATTTGCACTTTTTTAAACTTTTTATCTTTTATGTCTCTAACAAGATTTGAAATCTTCAAACAAAAAAATAAAATTTTAGCTTTCCTCCCTTTTGCCGGTAATAATGGAAAATTCGGAAAAACAAGAAAATGCTTCTTCTGTGAAAGGTAAGCGCATCACTGATTTGACTACTTTTATTTTAAAATATTCGTAATAAACCGAATTAAATTGTTTTATGGAAAAAATTGAAAAAGTTCCCGAAAAAGTTGGAAAAAATGAAAGTCCTTTTATTGTGAAAAGTAAGTGCATCACTAGAGAACGGTTCAACCGATTTGCCTATTTTTTAAAATGTCTTTAGTAATTAAGTTTTATGGAAAGGAAAATTGGAAAATTTGAGTGACAGCAAGACACCTAACTCATAAACCGTCTCATGTCAGATATTTTAACAGTATTATAAGATTGAGTAACATGATCAATTATCACTGGTTCATAAAAAAGAAGTCGTTGGCCAATACATTGATTATAACTGTCATCCTCAGTAAAGTATTGCAATATATTCTTAATGACTAATGAACTCTAATGAAAACGAAAACGAACATGATAATATATGGACATTTTGAGCAAATTTTTAATTTATTGAAGTCGAAACTAGTCTAATAATTAACACTTATTTATATTAATATGTATTGGCCAATGGCATTCTTTATTTTGACTCAGTGAAAAATGAATAATTAAAACATTACTATATAGAACTGTTATTCATTAATTACATTAGATTAAGATGGCAGATTTTTACCAAAATTCGATTTTTGTATTCGTGGTGTCAAGTGCTCTAAACTATTGATGGTGTATAATTATGCAAAATTAAAAGCAGTTGTAGATCATCCAGTAACATGAGTGGGACAAAAATAAGTTGTGACACATTTTTCATACCATTTTTTTTTTCGATTTCGGCGGTATTTATTCTAAATTTGTTTAAAATAAAATTTGATGTAACAGCTTTGATTATTAAAATTTGTATAATCACTAAAACAGTACGGAAAGAAGTTTTCTTTCCGTATCGTCAACATTACGGAAACAAAGCTATAAAAATTGCAAAACAGAAAAAAGCAATTTGAGGTTGAACCCTTATCTGACATTTGGCAATAAACAAAATATAATTTTTTATATTTTTGCAATTTAAGATAAAAATGGATCTAAAAAGTCAGTTATTGATTGTTTAGGAATTTTAAAAAATTTCCATTTATTCTGTGTTATGCAGCCAACATTACATACTAGTTTTAACAAATAGTTCAAATCACCTAAGAAATAGTGATATTTAAATTGTCGCGATATTAATTATGTACCTTGAGCTAATTAGTTATTACAAATAATTACTAATAAGCTCTACATATTCGTCATCCTGAACATGATTTTGGGTTTGGTTTTTCAATTTGCCTGTGTAATTTATATTGTTTAATGTTTACTCATATTTCATTATTTAATTGTGATTAAAATATTTATAAACTAGTGTTATTTTGATTAGAATATAATTTAGGCATTCTGTCGTATTTAAGTTGTGTATATAAAACAATGATACTACAGTTTATATTTAATAGTTTTACTGTTAAAATAAACTATGTACATGAATACGTTTTACTGTCAGCCGGAACATATCTTCTGCCCCCCGGTCCCCGTTGTCACCGTGATACCAACTACCGTACCAACTGCTGTATCACAAGCCCCTAACATCTCCTATTCTTTACAAATCTAATTTTGTTGGTTGTTTAATTATTCTACCTGATCGAGTTGTTACAATTGAACTTTCATCATTTTGACTAAAATTATCATTAGCACATTCGTGCCTTTGACCACACCACAAAGCATTCAATGGATCATACCAAAGTATATTATGATCATTGTGATTGATAATTGTGGTTTGACCAAAGCTTACATGCTTCTTAACTTTATTGTGCTGTTCCATTTCAGAATCGTTTTAGAGAAATTGTTATTTACAAATTTGATAAATCTACGATTTCTTTCTAATAACGACCCTTTGTCTAATTTAATTTTATATCTATGTTTACTTAGTCTTTTAAGGACTATGTCTGGTTGCCAATTAGAATTTGGTTTCGTTTGAACATATACTGTATCTCCTCTACCTAAAGGCCTTAATTCCTTTACTCCTGATGTATCATGGTATCTTTTTTGACGTTTCTGACTGTTATGAAGGTAAGTACTGTACTTTCTGTGATTGATAACTTTTGGTTTTAGTTGATTTTCAATAACAGGCAAGTTGTGTCTGGTTTTCCTCGACATCAATAGTTCGTTAGGTGAATAGTCGCCACTAGCGGTGTTGCGGTATTGTAATAGAGCCATGTAGATATCCTTTTGATCTTCAATTACTTTTTTATTATAGATTTGGCAGTTTGCACACTTCGTTCTGCCATACCGTTAGAACGAGCGTTCGTTGGTGAAGTGATCATGTGTTGAAAATCCCACTCAATAGCAAATTGTTTAAACTGTTGTGAGGTAAATTGCGGACCTCCGTCTGATACGATAATAGCTGGTATTCCTTGTCTTGAAAATATAGCTTTCATAATTTTTATAGTTTCTTCACTAGTCGCGTTTGTGTTTAGTTTTTCCACCTCTATGTATTTTGAGTAATAGTCCACGAGTAATAAGTATATGTTACCATGTAACTCAAAGAGGTCACATCCAACTTTGTACCAAGGTGTGGATGGAATTTCATGTGAAGTCAGAGGTTCGAAATTTTGAGAACGTGAATATTTTAGACATAAGTGGCAATTACTAATGTACTGTTTTATTTCGTGTCACATGGTTGGCCAAAAATAGACTCTTCGGCTAATTTGGTGCATTTACTGATTCCTAAGTGACTATAATGAATTTTGTTCAGCATTTCTTTACGCATTTTAGTTGGTATTAATAAGCATTGATCTTTGAAAATTATGTCATTGTCGACTGTTAATTGATTTTTGTATTTTTCAAAAATTTTAACACTGTCTTGCAGTTTCTTTTATTTTTATTCCACCCAGTTAATATTACGTCCTTGAGTTCTTGTAATTCTGGATCTTGAATTGTGTTTTTCGAATTTCTTGTAATTTATGTTCACTTGCATTTATTTGTGAAGTGATTAAGCATACTTGAGAATTTAGTTCTTCATCAAATGCACTGTCAATTAATTCGTCTTTACGCTGGCTCTAGATAAAGCATCAGCTATAATTTGTTCTTTACCCGGGCGGTACTTGACTTCTACCTGGTATTTTTGTACTGCTAGCAACATTCGTTGCAGTCTCCTGGGCATTTGTTTAAAGGTTTTTGAATAACGTGATTAAGGGTTTGTGATCCGTTTCAACTATTGTCTTTTTCCCAAATATGTACTGTTGAAATTTTTCTAAACCGAAACAGATTGCCAACATTTCTTTTCGATTACTGCGTAATTTTTCTGAACGTCCGTCAAGGCTTTCGAAGCGTATGCACATGGTAGTTTGTTTTGCAGTAAAACTGCACCCAACCCTCCGTGACTTGCATCAACTGAAATTACTGTTTCCTTGTTTACATTAAAGAATTGTAGTACTGGACTATTAGATAATTTTGTTTTTAATTTTGTTAAAGCAGTTTCGTGTATTTCCTCCCAATGAAAAAGTATATCTTTTTTTAAAAGTTCTCGTAATGGAAGGGTATCTGATGAAAATCCGGGAATAAATTTGTTAACGTAATTTAGGACACCGATCAATCTTTGAACATCGTTTTTGTTTTCGGGCCTCGGGATTTCCATAATAGCTTTAATTTTGTTGTAGTCTGGAGATAAACCGTTTTGACTAATAACGTGGCCCATGTAGTTAATTTTGTTTGACCAAATTTGCACTTGTTTAAATTGAATTTAATTCCGGTGATCCTAGCTTTTTCTAATACGGCTTTTAATCTGGCATCATGCTCGTTTTTAGTCTTACCATGAACTAATATGTCGTCCACATAGATTTCGACTCCTTGCATTTGAAAACTTCGAAACCGTTCTTGAAAAACCTCAGGTGCGCTACTGATGCCATAAGGTAAACGTTTGAACATGTATCGACCGAAAGGAGTACCAAATGTGCAGAGTTTAGAGCTTTCTACATCTAATTTTATTTGATAAAATCCAGATGTTGCATCTAGACTACTAAAGTAACGTGCTCCTTCGAGTTTACCTGTAATTTCTTCTAAGGTTGGTATTTGACAATGTTCTCTTAGTATGTATTTGTTTAAATCTTGCGGATCAAGGCAAATTCTCAAGTCTCCGTTAGGTTTACGCACTAAAACCAATGGATTTACCCATTCTGTTGGTCCATCCACCTTCTGAATTATTCCGTTGCCAATTAAACCATCTAACGTCTCTTTTAATTTATCTAGCAGTGGTAGAGGTACTTTTCTTGTGGGATGTACAGCGGGTATTGCATTACTAGATATTGTTATATGATACGGTTCTTTGAGACATCCAACTCCCGAAAATAATTCTGCGTAATTTTGTACAAGTACTTTATATTCGTTTGTTTCAGTCTTATCAATATTATTTGAAATTGAATCTACCCTAGCGACTAAATTCAGTTCTTTACAAGCCGGTAGCCCTAGGATAGGCTGACTGTTTGTTTTACTACATAAAATTCTAACCAGTATTCTTTTTGTTTACTAACGCACTTTAGGTAGCAAGTACCAATCACTTGTAATTTTTCACCAGTATAAGAACTTAAACGAACTTTAGTTTGTTTCAAAGTGTTTTCATAAGGCATTTCGAGTGATTTGAAATACGAAATAGGTAAAATATTAGCAACAGCGCCTGTATCAATTTTAAATGAATACAGTTTCCCTCTAATTTCTAAATTTGCCTGCCATGAATTATTCCCTAATAAATCATTCGATTTTAAATTATTGATTGAACCTACAAACAATGGTTCATTTTGCGATACCTCGTCTGCCCTACTTAATCTATTTTCAACTAAGCTATTGATTCTATTCTTAGATCTACACATAAATGCGAAGTGATTAGTTTTTTACAAGAATTGCACATTTTATTATATGCCGGACAGTTATTAATCATATGGGACTTACCACAATTTCTACAGTTATTTATGAATTTCATCTTAACCTTACTTGATGACCTCGAATGTTCTTGGCTTCTGTAACGTGATTGGTTGTGATGCTGCTGAAATCGACTTCGTCTCGGGTTGACTTGTGAGTAATCGCCTGATGTGTTATCTCCTGACGTCTTCTTATTGCTGTTCCACCTAGTTTCTTTGATGTAATTGACCTCGCCACTTGTACCTGCTTCTTCCTCTATATTTCTACGTTGTTCTTTGGAATTTTCAAATACGGTGCACATTGTTATTGCATCTTCTAGGGTGCTTTTGTCATTTTGCAGTAATTTTTCCCGAAGATCTCCATTTCTAATACCACATGTGAGCATACACCGTAGATCGTTCTCTAGTTTCCCGAATTTACATTTATTGGCTTGACCTTTAAGTACAGTTACGAATTGTTCCAAAGTTTGTGTTGCTTGTTTCAGAGTAAAGAATTTATAGCGTTCGAAGGATAAGTTTTCTTGAGGCAGAAAGTGTTTATCGTACTTCTCTAGTAATTTTTCTAGTTTATTTATTTCCACGTCGGTAAATTGGAATGTTGTGTAAATCCTATACCCGGTTTCGCCGATAAGGTGAAGCAATTGGGCACATTTTAATTCTTCGTCTTTTTATTTAAATCGCTGGCTTTTAAGTAGTTTAGAAATCTTGCTTTCCATATAATCCATTCGTCTGCTGTATTACCATTTGTATTTAATGGTTGTATGGCGGCCATTTTGTGTTTACGTACTTGCTTGTATTTGTTATAATTTCCTTGTAATTATTTCTTGGAACACTATTGTAGATAGTTTGTTCGCAGCGCCATGTCGTATTTAAGTTGTGTATATAAAACAATGATACTACAGTTTATATTTAATAGTTTTACTGTTAAAATAAACTATGTACATGAATACGTTTTACTGTCAGCCGGAACATATCTTCTGCCCCCCGGTCCCCGTTGTCACCGTGATACCAACTACCGTACCAACTGCTGTATCGCAAGCTCCTAACACATTCGTATTTTAAAACTTTGAAAATGCAAGTTTTATAGTAAAATTTAGAAATTTTGTAAATTTGAGCTTTTGTTTCTCGAAAGGCTGCTAAATAAAAGGTAAATAACAATTTTATTTTTATTTGAAAGTATTAGATAAATACCCCACAAAATATATATATCTTCGAAATCAGAAAAAAAATGGTTTTTGAATTAATGCTAGCAAAAATTTACTGTTTTTAGTGAGGAATCTACGGATAAAATTTGTAAATATAAATTTGAACCACCCTGTGTATTGAGGTTTTTTAAAAAATAGTGTTCATAACTCCACCTAAAATGCAAATTACTGTACTCGGATCGAATATTAACTTGGCCAGAGCTCTCGTTAACCTAGATACTAGCAAATATTTGCTATACTTTCGTAAGTCGTTATGAAAACAACTATTTTATTGAATTGTTTTGAATTTGGTCTAGAACCTCTTGTTGATGAAGGTGTAAGAACAAAACAACTTAAATATTTATAAATATAATTTTTTATTGCATATGTTAAATATAGTCCCAGATTTTAGTTTACAGGCTACAAAACTTCGTCAGGTACAGTTACGAGAAAATGTTTCAAATGAAAGTTACTTATCTTAATAAATTCTACAAAATGGCGTAATTAGTTTTTTTTTGTTCATCACCTTAAGGGCATTGGAAAACCAACTTTATTGTGTTTCTTCTCTGTTTTGCAAAAATTTTAAAAAACCAATTTGTCATTAAAAAGCTTTTAATAAAAAACTACTGATACTTTTTAAACCAAATTTACACTAGAAGCCCGAATACTTAACATTAACATTTCTTTAAGTTATCGTTGCTGAGATTATTCTTTGTCGAATTTAACTCTGATTATGACAATGAAGTGTCCTATAAATTTTGCTTGTTTATAATAAAAATTGCTTGATTTTGAAAGTCTTCTGCTAATAATAATGACAATTTTTCTAGTGCTTATTTTTAGTATTTTTTTTTCAAATTATTATAGGAAACCAGTAAGAAAAACTTGTTTTTTACATAGATATACTGCAATAAAAAATATAAGTTAGTATTTATTTTGTAAATTAGCTGTAAATGTAAGTTTATCAATACAGAAAGATAAAACTTTAGTATTTGTGACCACTATGTATAATTGCAAACTCTTGCAAATCAAAGCGTCCATTCTTGTTATAAAATAACTATATCTTTTCATTTATTATTTTTTATAATGACTTAGAAGCTTGAATTTTGGAAATATTGGTCAATACTTCTTGTTAATTAATTAATACTTCTTAAGTTGCGATCTGATCCTCGTGCGTTTGATTTGTGAAACAACAACTCCGTTCTTAAATTACAAATTAAGAATTGTTGCGAGGTAAGTAACTATAACTCTCCCTATAAGAGTTTATAATACAACCAAATTTTAACCAGTAAATAGACATTGCCAATAATCCGTTTTGAATTTAATACGACAATACAGGAATAACCGTATAGGTACACCAAATATCTTCCTCACGACTTAATCGCTAATTATCATACGCGTCTGTAATAAATAATTGTAAAAACGTGGGAATTAATATAAATTCATATTAAAATGTAATTACGTATTCTTTAAAAGATGACGATGTTTTTTAATTCACAGTTCAAGATTAATCATAAATTGTTGAACCATTAAATAAACAACAGGTATTGTTTCACATTAAACTTTTAAGTAAACATCGAGTAAGATTAATTAAGTTTTAACGTCATAATTAATGTAACCATTAATAAAACCATTTTTAAAAAAATGTTATGCATTTTCTACATTTACATTTTGCTGTTAATATTTATGTAACCAAATAAATTATTTTGAATGAATTCTGATTGTTTTAATTTAGTAGGTCGAGTTAGTAAAATTTTGGAAGCCGACTCAAGACAATAGATGTCATTAACAGATCACGTCTGCTATAATATTTTAATTAATTTTAACTTTGTGAATGTTCTTGTCACAATGATAATTTAATTATAAAATATAAATTTTTAAAAAAATCTTATATATTATTGTTGAAGAGATTTTGCGTGAATAATTTCTTATGGCGAAATATGAGAATAAAATAGTAATTTTAAACCAAGATGTAAAATTCAGAATGAGGTAATAAAATGGATTAACATCTGTTGGAAGTTGAGTAGAATTGGTGATTATAGAGAAAATTATTCTCCAAGTGAAATGTGGTTGTACAGCATTAATTCCATGTATTTCGACAAAACAAACGTGCAAAGCTGAATACTGGTTTATTCAAAATTATAAAAAATTGAATTAATTTTTGTAATCGGCGTTTTTCTACGTGATTTGATTTATATTACGTTTTCTAATGGCACTACAAAATGTGATGTCCGATTTGCATTTGATGTATTGCTTACATAAACGGAAAAATAATCTGTGTGTAAATCAAAACTGTACTAAATCAATACACAATACATCACGTCGTCTGTCAAGTTAGTTTTTTTCAATAAAAAGCACAACTGGAACAACGTACGTGTAGTTTAAAATAAGAACTTAGCCTAGATATTATGTCATCTATAACTGTCGTGTACCCAAGATTAATGAACAATTATAATGATCCGCCAAAAAATTGAAAACTATTTCTTCGTACAAATTTACCAATAAATAGAAGATTAATTATGTTCAAAATATATCATAATATGTATTAGTAAAAATATTAAAAATCAAAAACACGTATTCTAATCCTAATGTATGACATATACTATAGATACTACCTCATGTAAAATAAAGTAGCTAAACATATACCACATTTACGCAACCCAAACTACACTACTGATTATGCTTGTATTCCTTTTAGGAGATTCTACACCAAATATGTAATTGTTGCAGGCCTTCTGTAGGAGGAAAACTGAAAAAGGTTTGTTTAATAAACCATTACTTTCATTTCACCGACGTTTTGATTGGGTATGTATCTAGGCATATTAAAAAATATAATACTTTTAATAAAAAAGTTAGAAGTCGAGATATAAATTAATAAATAAATAACTTTCAAACTAACAATAATTAAAATAATTTAGTAAAAAGACAAACTTTGGATAAAACTTATGCAACACTTCATCTTTTTAAAACTTTAAGCGGTAATTTTAATTAGTTATAATTATGTTTAAATTGTAATACATGTGCATTTGACCCTTCCTGAATTAAACGTTATTTTTACTTTCTTAATATTTATCAATGCTGGTATACAAAATAATTATAATATTACTCTTGCATTTAAATCATACCTCAAATTATTTATAATTGTTTTCTTTTTTTTTTGTTAAAACGTTTCTACTTCACCACAATATTTTATTTTTCATCTTCTTGGGATCCCTTCACTCGTTTATCTCTTTAGCCATTTGTATTTTATTTATTATTTCCATCTTATTATCCTATCTTCTTCTAATTTTCTTTCAGACCTTTTTGCATGTAATCTCTTCATTTTAAGACATTTTGTTTATAATTTCTTTATAGATAATTTTTTCAACAAATCTTTTACTTCGTATAAATTAATTTCTTTCTGAGTCAAAATTTATCATTTCCATTTATTTCTTATCGTTATTTTTTGTTCTTGGTTTATTTTAAAACGATTCTTCTCTATTTATCTATCAATCATTGTTGCTTTACCGTGTTACTCACATACTTTCATATCCTTTCATACCTTACTTCTAAAGTTTAACCATTTAATATCTGTCCAAAAACGAAGCGAAGTAATAAATCAACATGTTTAACAGATTCCAATGGCGTACCGATGTATTGATACTTTTTCTAAAAGGGGGTTAAAATGTAGAAGATGTGTAACCTTTCATCATTAATTAATTATTTTTACAGATTTCATCTTATTAAATGTTCAAATTGACCTCCACCTACTTTCATGCAATGGTATAAACTACTGACTGTAATAAACTGAAATTTGACACATTGGTTTGTCTAAACATTTCGGTTTATTATAGTCATTAGTTTTTGAGGTATTCTAAAAATTTAATTTTTTTTAAGTTTACCACCCTGTTACTTTTTAACGAAGCTTTCCTGGTAAAAACTTTATATGAAAAACTCAATTTGAAATTTTTATCAAATAATACGTGGGTTTATTTTGGCCACCTTGTTTATCAGAAATTGCTAATATCATTATATAAAATAATAAATAAATAAATAAAATTGTATCAGTTCTGAAAGAGGAAGAGGGTATACCCAATTTAAGTAGAACAATGTTGTGGCAAGTTTTGCACGAATTGAATTTTTCATGGAAAAAATGAATAGGAAATCAGCTTTCATTAATAAGGAAGAAATTGTATGTTGGAGAAGAAATTACCTACGAAATATCTCTAAATTACGTTCTGAAGGCAAAAATTTATTATTCAGACGAAACGTGGGTAAATGAAGGTTATACTGTGGGAAAAATGTGGCAAGACAAAATGTAACCAGTGGACGACAGGCTTTTTAGAAGGATTATCTACAGGTTTAAGACCTCCTTCAGGAAAAGAGCGACGCTTAATTATTACGCATATAGGAAGTGACGAAGGCTTTGTAGAGGGAGGTTTACTGCTATTTAAATCGAAAATACCGGTGATTACAACGAGGATATGAATGGGAATGTTTTTGAGGAATATTTTGAACAAATGTTAGATGTAATACCAAAGGGTTCCGTAATTGTTATGGATTAATGTCAGCTACCATTCCAGACAAATCAAACGTTTACCTACAACTTCCTGGAAAAAACACGTTATAATGGAATGGCTTTCCTCAAAAAATATTGCTTTTGAAAATGATATGGTTAAAAGGGAACTACTAAGTCTAGTACAAGGTGTTAGGACAAAGTTTAAAAGATATGCAGTTGACGAAATGGCAGCAAAACGTGATATTTTTGTTCTACGCGTACCGCCATACCATAAAACTAATATGGGCGTAGGTGAAGGGTGCAGTAGCGAGAAATAATACCACGTTTAAATTAAGTGACGTTCGACAACTTTTAATGACTTCTTTAAGTAATGTGACTGCGGAAAAATGGAAACAGTGTATAAAACACGTAATGAAAGAGGAACAAAAAATGTGGGAAGTTGACAATTTGATAGAAGTTACTATAGAGCCTATTGTAATTTCAATACGGTCAAATGATATTTCATCCAAAGAAACAGATGAATTTTCAGAATAACTGTATTTTAAAATTATATATTCATTATTTTTCCTATAAACTTAGTTTGTTCTTGATATATTTTATTATACCTTAAATTTTCAAACTCTACAAAATGGTTTCTAACAAACGATGTGTTTTATAATTACAATGATATGTTTAAAATTAGTTTCAATAAAACACAATAAAACGCAATCGTAATTTTTTTTTCTTAGCAAAACCCATGAGACGCCTATGATCTTTAGTTTAGACCTCAAGAACAGGTACGTCCTATTGTTAACGGATTAGGAGCTATTCATAAATAACTTACGTTGTAACACTATAGTATGGAAGCGGTATATCCTAAAACTAGTTTTAAAATCTTTTATGTATTTCATACAAACTCGTGTACCGCTTATATGTAAAATAAATAAACTATTTTAATTTATTACTTCGCTTCGTTTCTGGACAGACTTTAACCCACTTTTTAAACTTTAGCTAAGATATCATAAACTCGTTTCCATTTCTGTCGCCTGCCAATTTCCATCCCTTCCCTCAATTTATTTCGTAGGACGACGTGCTTTTATGTCTTTTACACTCTTTTTCTAAGGTTTATTTCATTCTTACCATTCTCTTCCCTATTCCTCTTAAGTTTTCTTCCATTTGTTTTTTATCTAATATTTCCCAGATTTCTATCTTTCATTTCCAATTTTCTTTTTTACGTGCATATTCTGCTTGCGTTTATAATTATTTTAGTTTTTATTGTATCATAATTTTCTTATTTATTATTATATTATTATTCTTTTCTTCCAGCGTATTGGTACTCACGTTTACTCTTAATTTAGTTTTCATATTATCATAATTTTTATTGTTACTTTTTTGGTGCTCATTAACTTTTATTTCAATTTCCAATTTTTCATACCCCAGAGTAAGTTTTGAACTCACGTACATATCTTTGTTGCTCTTTGACGAAAGCCTGTGATTAGATATTCCTACCTTCCACTTCTCCTTTGTGCCTAACATTATCGTTATTCTGAATTTTCTAGATTTATATGTACATTTTCTTTCTTTATCATCATTTTTAACTTTTACACAATTTTGTCCACCACTCTACTTTTTATGATGCTTTTTTCTGCTATATTTCCTGTCATTTTATCTAACGCTACTTCATCATTCTCTAAGGTTTTTTTGCATGTTTATCAATTTCTATTTATATTTTTTATATTTTCCTTCATATTTTTCACGTCTTCATACTTTTTAGTAGTTCCATGAGCTCATATATCATTTCTTTTTCTTTTTATTCTACTTATTGCAATGGTAAACTAACTTGTCTTTTATATACCTAGATATTTGTTTAGGTAGTTATTTATTTTTAATTTCAGATTTGGGTCGCTACCTTTCGACTATTTAAATTTTTAGCCCCACGTCGGAAGCCATATATGGCATGAATAATCGTGGTGAAATAGGAAAAATGCCCTACGTTTGCTATCATTCTGTCTTATAAAAATGTTGGTTTAAATTTTAGAATTTGTAAAATAAAACTCAGAGTTAATAAATAATTTTTTGTTTATACTCACATACGAATTTAGTGTCACTCGAATTTTGAATGTGTACATGCGATACGATTCCTTTAAGAAACTTATTAAAATCTTTATAGATAGAAAGATTATATTGATTAAAATTGACGCATTGACGCCTAACATCTGCAATACATAATTGTATAAATTTTGCAAAATGACAATTACAATTCACTACTCGTTTTAATTGTTTTACAATTTTATCTTTTCTACACAGACAAAAAAAATACACAAAGAAATGGAAAAGGTAACATTTAATTTCAATAACATTCAGATAATAAATACATGAATACATCACCCATCATGTACACACCTTTTAGTTCTAATACTTCGTGTTTGTGAAAATTAAAACTATAAAATAATTGTTTTTTATGTGCGAATAATAGTAAATTGCGTTTACAAATTTTAACAGACAACAAATGAATTTTTCCTAAAAAAAAAGTTGACTATCGCACAGGATTAACCATAAATGAAGAAGTTATAAACTTTTATTAATCAATAGTATTTTTAAAACTCGTTAACATATTTTTTTATTTTTCTAATAGTACCTACCATAAGTAACAAAGTAATTACTTGAGGCGTTTTTCAGGCATCAGCCTGTAAACACATTTTGTATTCTTTTAAGATATTGATATCATCTCTAAGAGAAATATTTAAACAATTGAAAATCGGAAGTGCTCAAATAAGTAATTTTTTTTGACGAGAAGTTTTTTTCCATGAAAATTATTTGAGAATTAAGGGCATGGAAAATCCCGACACGAAGTGTATTGATTTTTTTATGTCCTTAATTCGAGACTAGTGGAAGATAGATTAAAAAAAAAACCTTGTGTGTAGGTATTTCAGAAAATTACTATTATCGATAACTTTTTGTATATTTTAGATGAAACAACAAATTTCGAATAAATGTTTAAATTTTTAGGTTAACACAAGGGTTATTCTGTCAAGCAAGGTACATACATTTTTATCACTATAAAAGATTCCCATTAGAATCCCTCTGTATCATAAATATATTGAAAAGTATAAACCGTACAGTTAAGTTCATTGCCCAAATTGAAAATACAGAAAAAAGTTACAGCCTTTTGAAGTTACAAAATGAAAATATTTTGGATAAGAAATGTTCTAAAATAAACAAAGCGTTTCGCGCAGAACTGATACTAACAAACGTCTAACGGCGTCGCAACTTAATAATTTTGATACAAAAGGTGAAAGAAAACCAATAATACGTTGTTGAAAATAAGAAAATGTTCACCGCGAAGCAATTTGTAAAATTGAATTTTACATTTCAGTAACGGCAAACAATTGTTACATGTATGTAAAGTGATAAGCCATCATACGCACCCTACCTGCTACGCTACTACCATTCCTACGTCGGGACAAAACGAGGTATTGCGCGAGCACGTTCTTTTTAAGACTTAAAACAAGTTGAAAATTTTGTACACAAAAAAATGAAAATTGCGTAACAAAAGTTATAACAATAAAATTTCATTTGAAGCAAGAATGTGTTAAATCAATATTTTTCTAAATATTTCAATTATTCGAAAATCTGTCTAGATTAAGGGATTTTTTGGCTTGATAAATTATGCCTAAAATCTAATCAGTTGTGTCCAAAAATGCAAAATATCATAACCATAATTCTTTCAAAACTGTTGTGATAAAACTCAAAAGTTAATAATTTACACTCATATCTTAATTCAAAAAATCAAGTAGGTAAACGTCTACCGAATTTGACACGTTATTTATTTGAAGCACAGTAAAATAAAAACTAAAATTGTTTTCGCCTTTAATATCTTCAATTTATTGAAAATGTCGAGCAGTAGCGATTAATGTAACATTCAATTAACACTGTCCTTAGATTTGTAAGAAGCAAAACCATACTAGAGTTGCAAAGTTGTTTTCTCAACCCATAACAAGTAAGAACATAATTTTGTAGTGTTCCTGACTCGTACGAAAGTGCAAATATCTGTACTCGTGTTTAGAACCACTCGTGCTATGCTACGCTTCGCACCCGTTTAGCTATCAACACTTGCACGATATTTGCTACTTTCGACACTTTTTAGGAAAATAGCTATTGTTTGTTCATGAGTGTGTATAGTGAATTATTTAAACGTATTTTAATTTTTAAAGATTACTTAACCCCCGTTTTGTAATCGTGGGTTTTAGTGTCAAAGTAGTTTTACTAAAACATTAATTAAATTGGAAATCATATTTCTCTGAAAAATCTGGTTTAAGAAAGCACGAAGAAAGGGTAAGTTTATTTTTTTGTCATAAAATAGATGTCTGCATAAAGTCTGAATGGTAAAAAGGAAAACAACAATGAAACAAATAAATACAAATTAGGGACGGTCGGTGAATCCATTTACGAATAATTTCATGCAAAATTTTAATTTATTAGATAATAATAGAACAAATTGAAGTACTAAATAAAGGTGTTTTTTTTTGTAATTCATAGCGTGTTCACAAATTGTGATATCATTGGCATTTCTGCACAGTTCGCGGTTATTGTTCAGGGTGATTGGCCGATGACCACCAATAAAACCCGAGATCATAGATGATTTGTGTTAAGGTACAAAGCATAAGTTGTCCTTTTTTGGGCGAGTTTAATGCCGATGTGGAAATGATTTCATGTCCAGGTACGGCTGTCTTTAGTGACGGGCGAATGATGACATCCGTTTTTTTGAGTTTCTTTACATTTTATAAACTAGATCGAATAATAAATATTCCCTTTCGCTTACCCATAAAGACAGAGTAAGTGAGATGTTGTTGCTAGCATACTGCATCACAGGCAAAAACATCCTGGTTGGAGCGGTGAGATTTGGGGATTGATTACTGATTTGGGAGAAGTGACTGTTATGGTAGGCTCCTTTACCAAAGGTTTACACGCTGGGACATTCTGACGCGTTGAATGATTATGTTTGATATTTGAGTTTGCAGGTGTTACGAGTGGTGTGTGCACGTGATAGGTTTTCTTGTTCGTTTAGGTCGTTTACAGTTTGTCACAAGCATATAGACTGGGTGTCTGCTGTATTGCTCACCATGCTCAAACAGCCAATTTGTTTTAAAGAACAATAGCTTGGTTGTTCAGTTCATGCCACAGTGTTTGTTTAAGTTTACAGAAATTTCCAATATGTTACGTGACAATGAAAGTCATTGTCACGGCAAAGGTACACATATTTGTAATCATGTACAACAACGACCATACCAATTTTCTATTCCTTTATATATATTCGTCGGGGAAACGCGCCTTGCGCCGAGCGTGGAACCGAGGCGTGTATTGACGACATGACCATATATATTCGTCGGGGAAGCGTGGCTTTGCGCCTAGCGTGAAACCAAGTTAAATATTAATCAGATGATTTTATATATCCGTCGTGGAAACGAGGCTTTGAGCCGAGCGTGGAACCTAGGCGGATACTGACAACTTGACTTTACATAATCGTCGGGGAAGCGCGGGTTTGTGCCTAGCGTGGAACCGAGGCGAGTATTACAAAAAAGTTTTTTTATCTATTTGTCGGGGAAGTGGGGCTTCGAGCCGAGCGTGAAAACCGAGGCGAGTAGTTTAGATGACCAGAGGCAGTACACTCTCCCCTTTCTTATTTACTGATTGAGTACAGTATGTGTATCACTTGATGTATGTTACATCAGTATACAGTGATGCATCCTCTTGCAACTAAGACTAATTTATTATTTATAGGAACTTTTGTACAACTGGGTGATGTAAGAATTGCTATTAATAAAGTACTTGGCTTAACGCAAATTACTGTGGGTTTTAGGAGATTTCTCCTCTTAATTTTCTAAAAGTGACTTCCCTCCACCGTTAGTAATCTAGTAGTATTTTATTTAGTTCAAAATGCTAACCTTGTTTTCCTGTTCCCTGTTATAACCTAGGGAGATAACATGTAAAAGATTCAGGTGTCCACAACAAGGAGGCGCTCTAGGTCAATGCCGAAGCAGATTAATACAAGTTAAGGATAAACAGTTTTCTGACGTGCTATGCGAGTATTTTGGCGGTAAATTTAAATTTTGGTGGTTTAGATACATCAGCTGAGAGGTGGAATTTGGGTTGCATATATTTAGGAGTAGTAGAGGTATGAATCATTACAATACCTAAGAAGTTATTTAAAAACGGATGCATCGGTGAAGTTGATATAATTAATGCGTGATGTCTAAGAGGGTTATTAAAAACTGGGAACTGCTGGGAATCTGCCAAAGTTAGGCAGTAAGGACACTCTCCCTTACTTAAATGGATTAACAGTAAACAAATTCACTGCATTTATGAGTGTATCCTAAATGCGTTAATATGAAAAGTACCGCTATCAAGTTCTGAAAAACACTGTCTCTCTCTCCTTCCGCTCATTATAGGTTCTCTACTAGATGGTATATAAAAAAGCATTTTTAATTAATTTAATGGATGTAGAGCATGAAAAGAAAATAGTTTTTGTATCACCAGAAAGTATACAGCATCTAAAATCATCCGAAACAACGCAAAATAATGTTTTGTTTTAGCTAGCTGGTAAAATGCATAAAGTTTTGGAATTAAAACTACCAGATCACCATAAATTGTAAGAATATAATCAAGTCCTTCAAAGGTATTTACATTTTGCGAACGAAACTCGACGTCCTATTAGTATATGACTATTGAATCACAATCAAAGAGTCATTCAAAAAATTTGAACACATTACCTCCTACGTATAAGAATAAAGCAAAAAAGCCCTAACTGTATTTTTTTTGTAGAACGAATCGGAGCTATCTGATTATTCCTATCTTGTTGTTGTGTATTAAATGCTCATCATAAGAGTGAACATATGTAAGTCGATCAAGACTTGTATTGATATTTTTCATTACTCACTTTAGAGTAACCTAAAATATTTGTCTTTAAATGCTTACACCTGAGAATGGAGATACGATTATTTTCTTTATCACGGCAGTATTGCCTAGTACACCATACGTTAAGATCTAGAAGAACCACTACAGAGAAATTAACGTGCCTCATGAACTAATAGGTAACTTCTTCTCGCGCACTTTCAACGTTTACAAAGTAAAAACTTTGAATTTGACGACGATATCAATAATTTAAAAAATCACAACTTTTTGTTTTTAACTTTATATTCATTATTTAACATATAATTCAATTTTACAGTTTTTAAATTACGTAAATGACAATTTATAAATTAAATGTCTCTAAACAAAATGTGTGCTAATTCATTGAAAATAAAGTAACTAACATTTCATTAAATTTATTCATTAAATAAAAATAGTAGTAGTTTACTGATGGTATACGCGATTAGAGACTCTTGTAACAAGAAAACTGTCCCATTTTATGAAAGTCTCATTGATGTTCTGAAAATTTTAAAAATTACTGCTGCAAGATGTTTAATCATTTCAATCCAAGTGAATGTTTTTAACCAATATACATATACAATATACAAAAAACCAAAAATGAACATATCCAACAATTTAAGTTTTCATTTTGAAACCTTAACAATCGTTAACAATTTACAGGCAAAATTTTTCTGGAAGCCGCAAACAAATTTTGTTTTTCTGTATAGGCGCGTTTATTGCGGTAAAATCAACTGGTGGGTTTGAACCTAATGAATCAAGCTCACTAAATCAACACACAGTATCATTAGTAGCTCAAACGTAAACAAGGAGAACAACCAAATTTTGTTTATGTTTCAGGGCGTTGGCTTACCGCAGTAAACTCAAGTGGTCCCTTTGAATGAATGGAGTTACTAAATCAACAGGCAGTATCATTACTAGCACAGTCGTCAACAGCAAGAATAACCAAACGATGTTGATGTTTCTGGACGTTGGCTTACCGCAGTAAACTCAAGTGGTCATATGAAGCTACAGAAGAGTCTTCAAGTTTACTAAATTAACACACAGTATCATTAGCAGCTTATGTATAAACAACAAAAACAACCAAATTTTGTCTATGTTTTTGGACGTTATAGAGTTTTCAAGCTTACTAAATCAACACACAGTATCATTAGCAGCTCATATGTAAACAAAGAAAACAACAAAGCTTGTTTCTGGGTTTTGGCTTACCTCAGTAAAATCAAGTGCTCCCTTTGAATCTAAGAGTCATCAAACTTACTAAATCAACACACAATATCATTAGCAGCTCAGGCGTCACAAACGAGAACAATAACTATGTTGATATTCCTGAACGTTGGTTTACCGCAGTAAACTGAAGTAGTCCCGTGAAGCTATAGAAGAGTCTTCAAGCTTACTAAATCAACACACAGTATCATTAGCAGCTTAGGTATAAACAACGAAAACAACCAAATTTTGTCTATGATTTTGACGTTATAGAGTCTTCAAGCTTACTAAATCAACACACAGTAATCATTAGAAGCTCAGGCGTAACCAACGAAAACAATAACTATGTTGATATTTCAGGATGTTGGCTTATCGCAGTAAACTCAAGTGGTCCCTTTGAATCTAATTGTCATTAAACTTACTAAATCAACACACAGTATCATTAGCAGCTCAGGCGTCACAAATGAGAACAATAACTATGTTGATATTCCTGAACGTTGGCTTACCGCAGTAAACTGAAGTGGTCCCGTGAAGCTATAGAAGACTCTTCAAGCTCATTAAATCAACACACAGTATCATTAGCAGCTTAGGTATAAACAACGAAAACAACCAAATTTTGTCTATGATGTTGGACGTTATAGAGTCTTCATGCTTACTTAATCAACACACAGTATCATTAGGACCTCATGTGCAAACAACGAAAACAACAAAACTTGTTTTTGGGCGTTGGTTTACCTCAGTAAACTCAAGTGGTCCCTTTGAATCTAAGAGTCTTCAAACTTACTAAATCAACACACAGTATCATTAGCAGCTCAAGCGTAACCAACGAGAACAATAAGATTTTGTCTATATTCCTGGATGTGAACTTACTGCTGTAAACTGCAGCAGTCTTTTTGAATCCATTTATTTGTTCTTATTGTACATTACATCATTCCTCTGTGTTGTGATGTCAGTGTAATGTATGATGCCTCAGGACCTTGAGATCAGTATAAACCTGTACAGTCTGCTGTGCAATTGTGGATTGGTTTGTCTTAGCAAAGCATTTGCTTCAAGCCTTAGGAAAACTACCAAAACGTAAACATGCCAACAATCCATATTATTTTTAAGCTTCCGAAATCAACATTCTGTACGCAGTTCAAGCGTAAACTATCATGTTTTATTTTTGTTTTTGGATGTTGGCTTACTGAAGTAAATACAAATTTTCTTTTGAATTGTCAATAATTTTAGAATGGTCATTAGTGAGAATTTACGCAATAAAACTGAGTCATTGCAAATTGAATATTAAAAAAAATTTTTTGATTGAACCTAATAAAATAAAAATATACTCTGTTCTTTTGCGAAAGAGAGTAATAATTAAACGGATTTAACAAATTGGAGTGGAATATTAAAAAGAAATGGCTATTATGTTTGAGCACTTTAAAGCATTGTTAAATCCAAAGATTGCATTGTTAACGTAGCGCTACATCATAAAAGCGTCACTTTCTTAAAACAATCTAACAACTGAATTATTTGTTATTTGCAAGCAGAGATATCAGCAATAAAATGTATTACTCTTTTTCCTAAAAGAACGTAACGTAGAAATTAAATGGTATTGATTTTGATTTTGGGGTTTTATGTTATGTTTTGTGAAAATGTACTGTGGTAACTAATGAATGAATGTGTTGAGCACCAATGAAAAGAAAAGTTAAAATTTTGGAATATTTTAACGAATTGATAAATACATTTCATGTAGAAGACACAAAGATACAAGTTTAATCGCGTTAAAATCCTGTGGAAATAAGAATTATATACTTGACGAAATAAAAATGCTTACTTACCGTATTCAAAATATATTATCTAACATAATTAAATATTTTTGTAAAGAATATTATTTATAAAATGATTCTAAACAAATACACTGTCCCATTACACTTATTTCCGCGACGCGCTTAATAAACGATAAGCTCCCGATTAGTTAGTTTGCTTTTGAAATAAAACAAAAAATCTCTTACCTTACTGAAAACTTACAAAATAAAGTTGACAAAGTAAAATAACTAAAATTTTCAAACAACACATTTTTGTATTGAACTTGAGTGAAATTTTTAAAATAGAGTGAAATTAAAGAAACGTTTTCTATTCAAACCCTCTGCTGTTTGTGTAATTATAATCAATTTAGCTTCTGTGTTTCAAATTGGAATTAATAAAATTCCTACCTTGTTAGCGTCCTACCTCATCAAAATCACCAACTAAACATTTTATTTAAAGTAATTTCATCGATACGCGTATAAATCAAGTTTTGGTATTTACGTCAGTAGTTATAAAAAATGACTCATTGATCTTGTTCTTTCTAATACAATTAAAGTGTCTGTTGAAAATAATTTCAGAATTTTTACTTATTTTTTGATGTCATCGAAAATAAGAATGTATGTAACCGCATGATTTTCTATAACAAATGTTATATCATATGATTTACAAAGAAATCTATATTTTGTCACATATTTTCGCAGAAAATTTGAATTGAACGAGGTCTGGGCAGTTTGTACTAGACACACTTCACTTAAATATTTGGACGAAATGCCCAACTTGTACACATGTAGTGATAAAGCACTTATATCTGAGATTCAAAAACGCCGTGACACTCAAACTGACTCAACAATGATGTCTTCTATCTTTGCACCAATTATCCGAATTTGATGTATGATGTAGGTTAACAAGAGATTTCGTGCAATTATAAATACCTACGGCTTAACTACTTGATATCCCGTATTTTATTCTTTTGCGAGTTTTTTAAAGTGAAACTATGAATCACATAGTTTTCTCAACTTTAACCTATTATTTTTCCTGTGGATCAATTTCAAAATATAGTTCAATTCTCTTTTGCGAAAAAGTCTCTTCCTCCCGAACTCCTTCGAAATTCTATCTGACCACTAAAAACCATTAGTGGTTCAAATGTTCCAATTTTTCTCCAGCTTTTTTACGTATAAAAAAGTCACGTATCAGCGGTGGATCAGTCAGATTCTAGATTGAATCTTAAATTTTTCGTTTTGAGCGATTATCTTTTCGACTCGGTTCAATTTTTGAAGATGTGTTTCTGAGACTGAAACTTCCCAAATCCTCTTCTGGTGTTTTATATAAGTAGGTATTAATTGTTAGCTACTGCAACATTGACCCTCAATATTAAAATCAGATGCTCTAGTGAGGTTTGCTTGTGTGATGTTTATTACGTCAATAACGTTCTTCTTGAGGGGAATCATCGTTCAATTCAAATTTTCGCTTCTTTAAATTTGGAAAGAGTATACAAGACGTAACGATACATGGATTTTTTTGTCAAAAATATTTGGTTTATTCCAAAATATGGCGTGTTCATCTCAATTAAAATTATTTGAAAGTTACTTAAAATTAAGATCCTACATATAACATGTTATGTCATTAAGAAACATCATGAATATTTTCCAGTTTATAAGATTTAAAGTTTGATAATGGGCTAGTTTTGGCCGAAACTAGTTACAACCTACATCTTTAGTTTTAATAAAATTTATCATGATGAACTAATGACTACAAGCATTGTCTAAATACCTACAAGTTAGCACCACATTATTTATATAACATGGTTCTCATCTATTAGTATTCTGACAGTAAATTAGCAGGCTATTAAGAGGACCATTTATACATATTTGTCTACCCAATTTTCTACAACTACTTTGACCTCACACTATTTTCTGTAAAAATATTGAAGCAGGCAAATTTCTTCTTGCCAATAGTGCCGTTTCATTAACTACAGCCAGTAGTTGATCTTAATCACAATGCCCAATCCACACATTATGAAGTATAGTAATTCACAAAACTTTCTTTACACGTTTTTCACCAATTCTAGGGGAAATGCGCCTAAAAAGACATACCCTAATCATTTTCCACCAAAAAAAAAGATAATTTGGTAACGATGTTATACCAAATTTTTGTCCACAATTGTAAGAAGAAAGATGACGAAACCTTATTACGTTCATATGTTTTTAAATACAGCCTTACAACATCATTTTAGGCTACTGTGCGGGTAAAATGACATACGTGTAAAATTTCAAAATACCAATAAAAGTAAAAAAAAAACGCATTTATTAAAAAAAAAAACCAAAAGATTCGAAATTCAAGCAAAAAATTTGCACCTTGCTGACACACCAGTACATTTGCAATAGGCCCCATTATTGCACTTCAAATGGCTCTTGATCCGCATCTAAGTCTGACTGAAACACCATCTTCTTAATTTGTCTTGCCATATGCCGTAATTTTTTGGACCTTTTAAATTCAATTTTTGCTATCGTTTTTGTTTTTATTTCTTCTATATTTACTGTAAACTTTTCAGATTTATTGGCCTTACGTTTTCTATTAGGAACTGAAATTGCTCGAGGAACCGGGGAAATCTCTTGAACAGAAAACAAACAAGAGTTTCTTGTAGACTTTCGACTAAACTCTAAAGATCCAGCTGCCTCTTGTTCTCCGTTTTTTTATCTTTAATTTTTGGTGGTGTTAATTGTTTAGAAAGTGTCGAAGTTTCAATCATATTATTGACATTAATATTATCTTCAATATTACCATTCTCATCATCAATACTACTATTATTACTGTGTTGATCATGTTTATTATCGTCTACTGCAATATTTGTAGTTTCTGACGGCATAAATAATGGGAAAACGTCGAGATTAACTAGCCAGATTCCAGTTTTTAGGAAAGCTTTTTTGGCAATTGCAGTTTGCTCTGATTTGGAATAGGCGACTGCAAATAAGCGAGCAATTTGGAATTGAGAGAATACTCTATCAGGATGCGCCTTTAACCAAAGAGAAATTTCGTGATTATAATATACCTACCTATGTTTATAGCATTATGAAATGCCACATCTAGGGGTTGCATGAAATGTGTGCAATGTGGCGGGAGACTCAACATCACAATCCCGTCCTATTTTGCAAATGTTAAAACGTCTATGCCCATGGGTGTCGACAATTAGGAGCACTTTTCGGATAAAGTCGGATGGGCTCATCCAACCATTTTCTTGAACCATTCCCAAAGTTCCCAAAGGCGTGCTATCTATGAATTCCTCTTTTCATTTCTTTCTCGGAAAAATTAAAACAGGTGGCACAAAACCTATAGTACTCATACAGCACACCATGATGACATGTATTCCACGCTCAGCGCCAGTAAGCGCTCCCACTTGTTTTTTTCCATTTTCTGTAAATACTTTGGGGGTCTTCTGTACTGTGTGGCACTTTCGTCTTGCAAATCCTGGTGGGCTGTTTATTGTGTTTCTGTAATAGTAAATAAATCCAACTAAATCACAAACTAAAATATTTACACACAAGGGTTACACCGGCCATCCTATAATTAGAATAAAAAACGATGATGTAACATGCAACCCCAAACATGACGCAGTGAAGTACTTAGGAGTTCACCTGCAAGCTAAACTTAACTGGTGGTATCACATAAACAAAAAACTCAATGAGAGAGTCATAGCAGATTTATCGTGTTGTACCCATTAATCAATCGAAAAACTTATCTCAAATCCGAATATTCTTTGTTAATATACAAAGCGATACTTCGACCGATATTAACCTACGCATGTCCTGTTTCGAGTAACGCTTCTAAAACAGCATTAGCAAAATTGCGAACCATGCAAAACAAAGTGATTCGTGTTGCTACTAACTGTCCTTGGTTTGAACGCTAAAGTAAAATACATAAAGAACTAAGTGTACCACTAATGAACGCCATTTAACTTTCAATTTTTTAAAATTAGTGTAGTGAAAAAGTGCAACTATTTTAAATATTGGGCATAAGACATGCACAAAAGACTTAAGCGCAAGCTTCCACAAGACTTAATTTAATTTAGTACTCTAATAAAATATATAAGTTTGAACTCGATGTTAATTAGTTAGAGGTGTGAATGTACTCACTTAATACTCTCTCTAAATTGCTAAGCTAAAATTTGTTATTGTACCAAAGTAAATAGAATAATTGTTCAAATAAAAGTTATAGATAATAAAATTTTCAATTTCCTTTCATAATTTTTTTGTATAATTAATATTTTTAAAGATACTATTAAAACAATTAGTGTCTTGTAATAATTGATCTAACTAAGTTATGATTTATCAGATGAAAAAGTAGTTTAAACAAAAGCTGTTTATTTATTTAATTTAATCGTATGGTACATTTTAAATATTGTATTGTGATGTAAGTGTTATGTATGGTGCCCCAAAAGATAAGTATAAACATGCCAACTCTTACCCACCCTAATATTTACATGTAATAGTATTAAGTGTGTAATGTGATTGTGTTTTGTGAAATTGTGTTGTACATTTTTTCCTAATTATCCGGGAGGGTCTTGATGACCAGGTCCGGAATCCAAAGTGGTGATTCTCAGGAGCAACATGTTTTTCTAGTTGACCATGGAGTACTGTAAGGTACTGATCACCTTCCATATTTTATATTTGCACCAAAACCCCTAAAAGACACACACAAAAAACTCTAAAGAAAATTGACGTACGTTTTGACGTTAAAATTTTTATAATTGTATAATTAAATTACAAGCAACTTTTATTTGCAAAATAATAATTATTATTTCTGTTTTTTATGATCACAATAATGATATAAAATAAGTCATTTTAAATTATACTTGATTAGTTAATTAAATAAAATTCTAAAATTTATAAACTGATTTATAGCACAGAATACTTTGAGGAATTTCTTCTTCATTACTACTTATGGCTGCACAGGGTATAAATTGTAAAATAGAAACAATGTTTTTTTCACAAAAATCGGATCCCTTGGAAAAAATGTAACCACGTGATGTGCACCCATTGCCGTTTGCTTAGCACTAGTTACGGCAACAATAAGTCAATGTGGGTTGTTTTTTATTTTAATAAGAATAATACATTGAACGTTAACCATGTTTTAAACCTTTAAAACAATTAATAAAATATCATTTGCTTTGATAATTTTAAATAAGTCTGATTAGTACCTAATAGATTCGATCCAATTAGAGAGTCCTTTTCTTGCTTTCCGTGCTACTCGTATAAATCATAATACTCCAATTTTTTCCGGAATCCTAGGTCGGTCGTAAGAAAAATCACGTATATTGCTCTGAGGAAAAATGTCGTTCTCTCCCTTAGGTTACTTAACGCCTTAGGCATGCCTCGGGCATTGAGTTGAGCGTTCCCTGCGGGAGGGAACTAATCACTTTCCTCCCCTTGTAATACAAATACCGATTCAAAAAAACAAAAAAAAATGTTATTTGGCAACATAACTTACACCTTAAGAATTAATTAGAAAGTTCTTTACGATTTGTCAACTTAACACCTTCATAAATTAAATTTTAATCAACATAGATTTTTTTTCAAATACATTATTATATTTCTCAGGAAAATCTGCGATTCTCGGCTCTTACACTTATTCTGAGACACCCTGTATATATAACTAATCTCTTTTTGTAACACAAATATTCGGTTAGCACTACAGCTATTTCCCTAGAACATGATCCCGTAATTAAAGATTTGTTGAAAAATGATAAAATTGATAAATAGATAATTGGAAAAAAAAGAAATTAGAATTAAATGTAGAAAAAAAAAATTATGGAGTTTAAGAAGAAAAAGGTAGAATAAAAGAAAGGTAATGGAAGTGGGGAGAGGAAAAGATAAAGATGGTAGACAAGTATAAATACCTAGGGTATATGGTGAGATACGACAACAAGGACGAAAACTAGATTAAGGAACTAGAGAAAAAGGAAATAAAATATTAAGAGAGGTGTAGGGTATAGGCAAAAGAATATTTGCAAAAGACTTGGAGAAAAGAAGATGGATATTTGAGAGGATAGTAAAAGGCGTGTTGTTGTATGGAGCAGAGGTGTGGGGATGGAGAGAATGGGAGAAACTAAAGAAGATACAGGAAAGGTATTGGAAGTGGTCACTAGGTTTGGAGAAAGAAACACCAGGTTATATAGCTGAAGAAGAATGTAAACTGGAAAAATAAGGATACAGACAGGAAAAGAGCAATACGATATGAAGAATAGATGGAAAGCAAGAAAGAAAATAAGATACTATATGAATGTTAGAAAGAAGTAGAGACGCAAAAGATAAAATATGGTGAAGATGCTAGAAAAGATATTATGAAAGAGGAGGATATGCAAGGTAAGAAATAAAAACGATAAGAAATGGGGAAGAAGTATGGAAGAAGAAATAGTACAGAGAGATAGAGACACACAGGCACAAGAAAGAAGAGCAAGAATTAGAGAAGGAAAATCCAACACGAAGTATGAAGAATTAATAACAGATGGAAAACAAAATAACATAATCGGAGAATGGCATTGGAAGATAAAAGACTAATTTGCAAGATTTAGAGTAGGAAACAAAGAAAATGAAAATAAGTTCTAGTGGAAGAACGAAGATAGGAAGCATAGAATGTGTAAAGAGAGGTGGGAAAATGTAGAGCATTTGAAACTAGAGTGCAGTGAAGTAAGAGCAGACGAAAGAGTGAGAAAAGTGTTGTTGGGAGAGAGAGGTGAGGGAATTGTGTGGATGAGGAAGGTGGTGGAAAAAAGAAAATGGATGGAAGAAAGAAAAAGAGAAGTAATAAAAATAGAATAAAGAGAAGAGCCAAAGAAAAAAATTATTTGTTGTTGTTGCTTTTACGGTATATTAATCTGTACGTTAAGAAAATACCAATTCTTTTGTTAAAGTGATTAGACAAATTAATTGAAATTAAATTGAATATAAATTAAAAATAGAAGCGAGCCTAATATACTTCCTTGTGGTACTCCCGAATTTATAGTAGCTTTTATCTCATTTAAAAATTCTGAAATTGTTTTCTATTTTTAAGATACCTCTTGATTAGATAGTGACATTTAATATCTTTGTAGTTGTCAAAAATTTTTGTTAGATCCATAAAAACTGTATTAATTTTATCTCCTACATCCAGTTCTGTATAAAATGTATATGGTAGATTTTTTATGCCTTAATCCATGTTGTCTATTTGTTAAAGGGTTAGGTACTGTTAAATTTTAAAAAGATCGGATTAGCAATTAACCATTGCGATTAGCAATTAACAATCTAGAGAGAAATTCATAAAAAATGTGAAAAATAAATAATTTACTAAATATGAGAAAATCTGGGTTGATTAATGGCCCGTTTGGCTGGACAGTTTATTCCCAAAATGTAATCAGATCTGCGATGTTATAAATAATACGTATGTGCTAAGTTTCATAAAAATGGAAGCAATGGTTTTCTTGACGTCGTCTTAAAATTTTTGGTTGGAAACTGTCGCATAATTTCTTATTTTATTTATAAGATTTTTACTGCAAAAGAAACGCTTTTCAATTAAGTTAGTTTGCAGTCTATTTTAATTTCGTTAAAAAAATAAAACATTTTAATTAAAAAGTGCAATAATTAATAACCTTAAGTGAATTCTCAATAATGAAGACAACAAAATGCAGAAGTTAATGCACTTAATAAAGTCTGTGCGGAAATGCCCTAATTAAATTTCACGAGACGTGTAATTTGAGAACTATTTCTAAAACTTGTGACAAATTCCTTCGGTTTGTTTATATGTAAGTTTATATCTCTTGCAACAAAAGATCTTAATCTAATTGTAAAGGTTTTATTGTTCTTGTAAATAGGTCCACAATACATTTAATACACGTTAAAGTCTAATAAAATATAAAAGTACAATATAAATTACAATAAACGTTCATTACTGCTTATTTGGTTCAGCATTTTCAAGACCAGATTTATTAATTAGTTTTTCTCTTATTTTAAAATTAACTGCAAAATTAAACTCCGTAATAAATGCTTCACGTAGTGTTAACTAAAAATCAATAAGAAAATAGGTCTGCAGGTACCATTTAATGTGAATAACTTACGTGATGTTGCACTGCCGTTTTCTTCACGTTCCATAGAAACTCAAGAAGTGCTACCGAGAGAGCGGTTATCATACCACCCACGAGGACGACAAATACGCCACCCACATTCGAAAGACCCAATCTTGCAGCCGATTCCGTTTCTAAACTTTCTTTCTAAAATTAAAGTTCTATTTTCAGTATTGTGTTAGTTATTCAAATTTTTTAAAATTTTAATTAAAAATTTATCTTAAGCTTTTAAACATAAGTGTTTGTTCAAATTGATAAATAACTGCTTCTGTTTGTGACAAATAAGGAAATGATTGATATTTTTTGGAAGTTATTTAAACAAACGCTATTTATAAGAAATTAATTATAAGAAACTCAAATATGTTTAAGTTAGTTTGCTTAGGATTGTGAAACCTGTCAATTTACCTCAAATATTATAGCTAGTCGCTTATCGTTCATTTGCTTTGAAGCTGACAAGTTTTCAATTAAAGTAATGAATTTGTTACCTAAACTTTCAAATTTAATTAAGAGTAGCTATAAAATATTGATAATATTATTATTTAATAAACTAGTATGGCAATGAAAGCCATTAAGAATCGTAACCTTTTAAAGCAGGAACAAACGATAGTGCTTAGCAAATAATTGCAACATTTTGCGTCACTAAAAGTTTCAAAATTATTTTCTGGTTAGACCAGCAGATTTTTTCTGTGATAACCTGCAGATCTACGCTTCAAACATGCTACTAATGTAGATTGCTTTTGTGTGTCAATGTTTCTTTTGACGTTTACTTTAGTTTTTTTTTATAGGGTATATTCCATACCGTAGATGTTTGACATATTTGACCCTAGTTTTTAAAGTTGAGAGAATTTTTTTCCCTCCAACTGTCGACTTTATGATTCAAAGTTGTTATTCTTCTAAGTGAAAGTAGAGTTCAAAATAACGTTTTAAAACCACACGATTTTTTAATTTACATTTAGCCTCGATAAAGTCCTCATTAGTTTGGGCGAAACGTAGCCCATATATGTAATTTTAAACCGTTATTTTTAACTCCACCCCTAACTACATAGAAGAATAACAACTTTAAATCATCTAATTTTTAAATTTATTGCATACATCTTTTCACAAGAGGTTTATTTAATGATTATCATTAAATTTATTGCTAATTAAATTAATTCTTATGCATCGGAATTAATAGCTACCTCAAAGTAATAAATTGAAGTATAGAAACAAGAATAAAAACAAAAACAGAAAAATTAAAATATTCGAAATATAGTTTTAGCGTTTTCTCTTCTGTTTCTGATGGATACTAGAAATAACAATTCAATTTCATTTGACCTGAATTAAAAATAAAAAAAAACATTTTTAATTTCAATAAACTTAAAATTAACTTTGGTATAAGAAAGAGTTTTTAAAATAACTAGAGATAAAGTATTTAGAAAAATTAATATTCAGCATCACATGCAGTTTTTTATATCAGTTAATTTCTTTTACTTTAAACTAAAACGTGTTTTCTTACTTGTTATTAATTTTTATTGTAGTAGGCTCTAAGATGCATATATCCGAATAATTTCAAAATTAGTTCTAAATTACATTAATAATTCAACCTGCAGACGCAAAAAGGATATTGGCAAGCATCAACGGTATATAATGCTACGTAATTCAAGTACGAAAGTAAAAGTTAATGAAGAAAAATCAAATTATACCAAAATCGTAAATACAAACAAACACGTGCAAGAAATCGGACTTCGTCAAGTTTTACTTTCAGCGTGCGTTATTCTTCATAAACGCAAGATGACTGAATATTATTTGATGCGAGTCCTTTAATTAATTTTTCTACTTACACATATGGAAGTAGGTTTTCACTTTAATCTCTTTGTGGTGAAAATTACTTTCACTTTTAAATTGTTGCATCAAAATTGATTGAAATCTGTATTACCAACTAATTTATGTTATTTTCACTTATATTAACTTGAACTTTTTTATTTTATTATTATTTCTTATTTTTGTTATTTTGCTTCGTAGAAAAAATAAATTTTACTATTCGAGAAGAACTTTTTTTTTCGTTCGAGAAATTGATACTCGCTAACACTCGCGAGCAAATTTCTCTCTCACGAAAAAACTGAACTTTCATCTCTTAAAACTGAATTGATAGTTTTTGTTTACAATCAAGATAGTTATTTACGTAACATCTGCGGACACTGATTTCTGAACTACACATTTTTTTAGTGAAATGTATAGATGGAGTTGACGTAAAATTTTCTTATGGACTTGAATCTGAAATAAAACTTCGGCGTGACCATTTAAAATATCAAAGAAGAAATAACAATACAATGAACTGTCTTTGTTTTGGCTACATTCCAATTGAAACAACTAACTGATGTTTTGTTGAGCGTATTTCCAGAGTGGAAAAATAAAATACTTTTTAATAATAGCTCGTCCACCCTAAATTATGTAACCTTAGTTGGAATTTTACCTGTAACACAATCACTTTATTATACATATTAAAATTGTGTTGAATTTCATTCACACCGAAAAATTATTTTTTGTTTGGTATTGAACGTAATATTCGTTCAATTTTCTTATCTTGTATCGCGATCAGTTCAATGTCTTCACCTTGAAATAAAATAATTTTTTACTGTTTTAACTTTTCGATTGTAAATTTCCTTAATGTAGTTCAAAATTTTAACATCTAGAAAGTTCTGAAAGGGGTACGTGCACTACAGATGATAAGAATGCCTCTATTACCGTTTTAAGTCAGTCGATCGGCGTTCGCTGATTTTAGTTGCGTGTAAAACGCACGTATGAGTCCAGAAATAAATAAATTTCGCGTTTGAAGTTAGGTAGGGAGTGTTTTTCCTCTTTTCGCAAATTTACGGATATTCGAATTTTTTTTCTCATTCAAAAATTTTGAAATTTACTGGGAACGGGAAGTCCTCACCCAGTTTTGCGATGTTACGATTTTAAACTTCTCATACCACAAATAAACTTAAATTCCTATTGATTGAATTTATTGATACCAACATGCCAGTTTTTTTTAGCGTTTATCACAAAGAATTATTTAAATATGACTTTCCGTCTTCATTTTTTGTCTCCGTACCGCTACGACAACAACCTCTGGTCCAATATTTCAATCAACGCCGTGGCTCGTCTCAGCAAACCCCGGGTTCACAGTTAGGCGTGACCTCCTGGTATTTATGTTTTTATTTAACTATATATGCGAACAATACCAAAATTAAAAAGGGCTTTGAAACTCATAATGTAAATTATAAACTGTCAATAAATGTTTTTGAATTTACTTGCAGATTATTATTAACTTTCATTCATTGATTGTATATTTTGTGTGTTTATTTCACATATATGCAAGACGCGCAAAGTCAGATTTTATTTTTGTCTAATTTTGTTTGATTTAATTTGTATGAGCTTAACGCTGATAACATCATATTGAACTGATTTATTTATTTCAACAGTTAGTCAATGTTCATGACAAATAAAAACTGATTAAATAATACAAAAAAATTTTGTTTTATATCTTAAAAAATGTTGTTATGACAGTGTAATTTAGCCAAAAGGGACAAAAAGTCTATTATCTTGTATGGGGTATTGACTCCGATGAGAGAAAGAACGACCATGACGAAGGTCGACGCTGCCCAGCATACTGGATTATTTATTTATTTTTTCGTATGGTACATTATTGTCATTATTGTATTGTGAGTAGTAAGTGTTATGTATGGTGCCCAAGAACCTCAGTATAAACCTGTATAGTGTGATGACAAAACCGTATGAAATAAGCATGATGACAGTAACTAAAAATCAGTAAAATTAGGTATTTATCGAATGACACCTTAGTCATAGAGTACTTTTTTAGTTAATCTTCTTATAGGAAGAGCAGGGACGCAGGGTAAACAAAAAACTGTTGTAACATGAGGCGACGTTTTGTGCACATAGATGAGTACTTCCTTAGGCCTAATTGCAGGTGGTTCTGTGTCAAAAACTCGTCAGGATCATATTAAATTAATTTTTTGTGTCTACCCTGCCCCTCATATAAGAAGGTTAACTAAATTAGAAAAAATATTAAGGAGGAAATAAACTCACCAAGTGTCATAGAGTACAAAACACGCATTGATTTTTAATTATGAATATAGATTAATAATTAACGTTTGAGTAAATAAACAAAAACAGTACCCTAGTTTTTTTGTGATTTGAATTAGCTTACTACGAGAAGTTTGTGTATTGTGGCAAAAGTGATATAACGTGAGTCATGTAACAAAAGCTTACTAGCTCAATTTACCTTGAATAAGCTTTAGAAGCTGATAGAATTTTTGGCATCAAACAAAGATCTTTGCCCTGGTGTTGAGTACTATTGGATAAAATCCAAACTTTTGAGGGTTAGTAGTACCCCAAAACATATTACTGCTGAAAAATTGTTCAATGTTAGGTATAGCTTACCTTACAAACACAGAAGTATGCGATAAATTTTTAGAGGAAGACAAGAGAAGAAAACTGTCAAGCTAATCAAATATTAAAACCATTATATTTTTGACCAAACGGAAAGCTTGTCTACGTACAAAATAGTATTGAAATACAAAGTTTGCCGAAAGTTGCGTTGACCCTTATAAATAATGTTGAGAAAGGACCCAAATAATAGCACGAGCTAAGATATGGCAAAATGACGGCTTCACGAGCGTTCATATCCAGTCTGTGTAAAACCAGTGATAGAACTTTGATTGCATTAATAATGGGTGAAAAAATCCCAGATATAGGGTAAAGTCGGGTGAGATGGTCATCCGGGAGAGATGACCAACAACTTAAACTCGATGAAACGTTGTTCGATGGCGCTGTGTGCCCTACCGGGCAACAAACGTTTATGTGTGAGCACGGCCAGTGTGTTTTCGTCTTGTCAAGGTGACATTAAAGCACTCGGAAAATACAGACACAATCGCTTCCTGGTAAAATTATACTCGTATATAAGTTTCGTACTACCTTCTATTGTGAATTTGCGGAAATAAATTTACCGGTGTTTTTAATATATTAGGTAAGTACGAAGTTCATTCTATAATTCTAACCTCTAAAACCGTTAAATGCATGTAGTTGATTTTGTTTTCACGTTGGCCATCTCTCCCAAGCAATTGGGAAAGATGGCCAACAAGTTGTAGGGATAGATGGCCATTTATGTTTTGCGTCTATTTATTTACAGTTTGGCGTCCTTTCGAGTTTACTGCGGAAAAATGCCAACGAAGTACAACAGAAAGAACTCAAATCGTGGAAACTATACTCAAGAAAATCTAAGGCTAGCATTTGAAGCTGTCAAAAACGGTTCTTCTGTAAACGGAGCCTCGAAAACTTATGGCATTCCTAGGAAGACCCTTGAAAGGAAAGTGAAGAACGATGTTTCCACGATTGGTAAAATGAGACCTGACAGCATGTTGGGGAAAGCAAATGAAAATAAATTAGTGCTACACATTAAAAAGGCACAAAAATGCGGTTTTCCTATGACGGTATCAGATGTTCGAAAGCTTGCCTATAATTTCGCTGAAAGTCTACGACTTAATCATAAGTTTAATAGAGACAAGAGAATTGCCGGTTCCGATTGGTTTAGGTCTTTCCTCAGAAGACACCCCGATTTGACTATTCGGAAAGCTGAGGGTGTATCTCTAGGACGAGGTGAAGGCATGAACCGTGTAGATGTGGAAAACTATTTTACACTTCTGCAAGATATTCTGGAAAGCAATGAGCTTTTCGACAAACCTGGGAGCATCTATAATGTCGATGAAACAGGCCTTCAGTTAAATAATCGACCTGGGCATGTTATAGCCAAAAAAGGAGCAAAAGATGTTGTTACAGTGACATCAGGTGAAAAGGGTAAGACAATCTCGTGCATCGCTTGCTGTAATGCCAAGGGTTTTTTTCTTCCGCCGGTCTGCATATTTAAGGGCAAGAATTTAAAGACCGAGTGGACTGATTCCATGCCGCCTGGTTCACATATTGTGATGTCTCAAAAATCAGCGTATGTTACTGCAACAATTTTTTAAGTTGGTTCAAGAACCACTTCTTGACACGTAAAGAGGAAGGGAAGATCCTACTAATCCTTGACGGACATGCATCTCATTGTTCCTCTGTTGAACTTCTAGAAACAGCTGAAGCTAACAATGTCGTTCTGTTGTGCCTACCTCCGCATACCACTCATTATTTGCAACCTCTCGATAGGGCTTTTTTAAGTCTTTAAAACCTTCTACTATCAAGCTTGCAGAGAATGGATGCAGAGTCACCCCGGAAGAAAACTAGGGCGACTCCAATTTGGTGAACTTCTAACCAAAAGCTGGGGAAAGTCAGCAACTGCTGGAAATGCAATGTCCGGCTTCAGAGCCACCGGAATATTTCCCTGGAACCCTGATTCCGTACCTGATCATGCTTACACTGTTTCTGATCGAATAGTAAACAATGAAACAAGAGAAAGCCAGGGTACACCCACACAAGCAACGAACATTCAACATTCGACATCTCAAGTTGACAACGCCGAAGTAATACAAGAAGTGAGACGCCCGATCAATGTGATCGATGATGCAGTGCCATCCTGTAGCCATGCACAAACAGGACCTCGATGTACTACACCTCCAAGAGAAGGAACATCTGTTCCAGATTTGACACCTGGAAAACTGCTAGAGCAGATTAATCCTACACCCAAACTAGTCATTTCTGCAAAAAACGAGCAAAGTCCGTTGCTACCCTATTAACTTCTCCTGAACACATTGCGACCGTAAAGATAGAACAGCAAAGAGAACCAAACAGGCAAAGAAGAACGCTTCAGAAAAGAAAATGTTAGTAAAAACAATTGCACGAAAAAAACGCTCACCTTCGCCAAGTTCTGATGAGGAGGAGGAGAATTTAGACGTTCAATATGAAGAGGAAAGTGATACCATTTCCGAGGTCGATGAAACCGAATGTACAGGATGTGGCGAAAGCTACAACAGCACCCGAAAAAAGACGATTGGTTGCAATGTGTAATATGCCAGATGTGGTTTCATGAAAATTGCTCTGCTTTTCAAACACTTGTCAAAATTGTGGCAAAACCGCGTTTAAAAGAAGAAAAACTAATGTTAGGAAGAATTTTTCAGTTTGTCTATATAAGAAATTGTTATATTAGGTTTTTTATTTTATTTTCATTTTTATTTTGTGGCCGTCTTTCCCTTATTTCATTGGCCAACTAACCCCACTGAACTGGGATAGATGGCCACATGCAACTTATTTTATAAATAATAAAACATTTGTTCTAAAAGTATTTTACCCCTATTTATTTATCAACCTGGTGGGATGATAGTTAAGCTATTACAAAAAAATATGTCATAATCCTAACCCTTACAAAAAATTTACAGGCGCCTACTATGCAAAATGGTGGCCATGTCACCCCACTTTACCCTAGTAGTTGTGACACGGTCGAAAATTAAAAAATGTTTGATCTTTTCGAAAACCTATTTCTTGATGGCGGAATGATTTGATGGGGTTTGTGAAAACAGTATTGTAGAAATTAAGTATCTAATAAGTACAAAAACTATCAAAAATTATGTATCTGATGGGAAACCAACACAGATGTTTTATACACAGACACAACCCCAACTGCATTTAACATGTATTTTTGTGTACCCAATTGGAAATACAGCATAAATAAAAATGTAGAAATACATAATTAGTGCTACATATGGTGAAAATATGTATCAGATTTCATGAAACATAGTTTCTTCAAAATGTCTCCATTATTGTACCAAGTATTTTATAATTTATGGGCAAATAAAATAATTAGTTATATTTTTCCAATAATACAAAATTTTGAGAAAGATTAAGTAACTTGGCAATAAATTAACAATGTTGTATTGATTTTCCCATTTCCAGTTTTATGTACTACAAGAAGTACAAAAGCCCTCAGGTTTAGAGAATCTCTCTTCAAAATAAATAACATAAAATAAATGTCTATTACATGAGCAGTTGAGCATGTTTACGTCTTGTTTATTCAAAAGTGTTTTAGCGTGAATTTTAAACTTACAAATTATGTAATTTTTTTTCTATTAAACCTTTATTTTCAGCAAAAATATAATATTCGTTATAAATAATTTATATTTTCAAACAATTTAAATCAGTTTTTCAAAATTTGACACCATGCCTATTATGGATTAGTTAAGCCTTGGAGAAACATTTGCTTCAAGGTTTAGGAAACCACTAATACCTAAACATGCCAACTTTACCCAGCTTAGTATTTGTATGTAATAATATTGATTAAGTGTGTAAACATTATCGAAGATAAATCAGAACATAAAGTATAACAGCGCTCCATTGCATGACGACATATAATGGACAAGTCCAAGCGCCAGTCAAAACAATCACGAAAAAAGATAAAAGCATTGATTATAAAAGGTACTATCAAATATTTTCGACCGTTTGATTCTACACAACAATTATCTAATACAAATTTGCAGGAGACTAAATTCTCTATATTACTCATATGAAAACTATTTGTAAATTACTGTTTAACGAATTATGCCGGCAGAAACGTCAACATTCTTCTGAAAAATCGTTCAACTTAACCTTCTCAAACTAAATTCTGCAACTGAATTTTTTTTTAATTAGTATTATTATTTATTGAGAAATATAAACCATATTTTTTATACCGCCAGTGTGACATGCATTTATACAAAGAATCTATCATCTTGTATGAATTATTCGATCTCTATCCATGAGTAGCTTTTTGAGCAAGCGTTGATGTCAAAACGTACATCAATTTTCGTTAGAGCATTTTCGTGTGTGTTTTTAGGCGTTTTAAATACAAATATGGAAGGTGATCAGTACCTTACAGTACTCCATGGTCAACAAGAAAAACATGTTGTTCCTAAGAATCACTGCTTTGGTTCCCGGACCTGGTCATCAAAACCCTCTCGGATAATTACGAAAAAATGTATAACACAATTTTACAAAACACAATCACACACTAATATAGGGCACACAACAAATATTCTATAAATTAATGTTGAAGGGTTAAGTAAGGACAAATCAGATTTCTTGTCCAACCTTTGTTTCAGGAATAGGGTCAATATTTTACTTTTACAGGAAACACACTGTGGAGATGAGACAAGTATACTCAATAAATGTGTAGTAAAAGGTTTTCAATTAGTAGACTTTATTGAGAGTCCGATTCATGGAATAGCAGCATACGTCAAAGAAAATATTTAATTGAAAATATACAAAAAGTGTAATTTCTGGAATTTTTGTTATAACTACTAAAATGCGAGATTTACACGTAGTAAATGTTTACAAACCTCCTCCAATATCTTGGCCAGAAACTTTTAATGTCGTTTTTCCTCATCCATGTGTATATGTTGGTGACTTTAATCGTCACAACACATTATGGGGCTACAAAGACAACGTATCAGTGGAATAACGTTACAAACATGGATGGAATTTCAAAACATACATTTAGTATATGATCCAAAAGACAACAAAACATTTTATTCCGGTCGTTGGCAAAACGATTACAGCCCGGACCTGTGTTTGGCATCAATGGATCGTGACATGGTTCCATTACAATCAACACGTATGGTATTAAACGATTTTCCAAGAAGTCAACATAGACCTTCGCTAATACAAATTGGATTTCAAATTCCGTTCGTAAAATCTTTAGGAAAACTAAGATGGAATTTTCAAAAAGCTAATTGGATACACTATAGAACATCTCTCAATTCTATTCTTAGATGGATACCACCGGTTTTTGATAATTATTTTAGGTTTGTAGGTGCTGTTAAATGTGCAGCAAAAAAATCCATTCTACGTGGTTTTTGACAGGAATATGTCAACTGAGACAAACAGATTGTACGAATCATATCTAGAAAATCCAAATAAAGAAAACGGGAATGCTGTACTGTCATCTCTAAATAATGGAAGAAAAGAGAAATGGAATTCATTAATGGAAAATATGGATTTTGTCATTCAAGTCGTAAAAGCTGGGCACTTTTAAATAAATTAGGTTCTACAAATCAATTTTCTAAAACAAATACCAAAATTTCTCCAAATTATATTGCTTCTCGGTTGGTTAATGTTTCAAACTCAGTAAAAGTGGAAAAATCGATTATCACAAAGATGAAAAAGAAAATTTATACCTATCTCAAAAGAAATATCCAGACCTTTTCCTGTAGAAGAACTAAAACATGCATTACAAAATACCAAATCAAAGAAAGCTGCTGAGTTTGATGGAATACATCCAGAATTTCTAAAAAAATTGGGAAAGTACTCTTTGAAGTGGCTACTTTTGTTTCTCAATGATATTTATAATACAGGTAAATTACCAATAGATTTAAAGAAATGTATAAAGTCGTGGCAATTTTAAAGAAAAATATATCTCCTACAGACCCAACTTCTTATCGTCCAATAAGTTTGTTAAGTGTAATTTATAAGGTTTTAGAAAGATTGACTTTTCAAAGAATTAATCCGTTAATAGAAGAGATATTACCAATTGAACAAGCAGGATTTCGATCCGGTAGAAGTTGTTGTGATGAAGTATTGGCATTAACAACACATATCGAAGCTGGATTTCAGAAAAAACTTAAAACTGGAGTTGCCTTTTTAGATTTAATTGCTGCATACGATACCGTGTGGAAAGAAGGTTTACGTTTTAAATTGTTTAACGTTATTCTTTGTTCCAAAATTGTTTCTTTTATTGAACATATGTTGTCTAATCGGAAATTTAGAGTTTTTGTTGGAGATAAAAGCAGTAAATTTAGATTTTTAAATAATGGTCTTTCACAGGGATCGGTTCTTGCACCTATTCTTTTTAATGTATATAATTTTGATCTTCCTTCATATAATGTCAAAAATTCGTCTACGCCAATGATATGGCAATTTCATTTCAACATTGGGGTTTTTTCGAAATTCAAAATAAATTAACTGATGCTTTGCGCATTATGGAAAATTATTTCAAAAAATGGCGATTATGCCCCAATCTTAAAAAGACAGATGTTTCTTGTTTTCATTTAAGTAATAGAGAAAAAAGTAGAAAACTTAATGTTATCTTTAATAATACAAAGTTAAACCATAATTTTAACCCAGTTTATTGGGGGTAAGTTTAGATACGTTTTTAATTTACAAAAATCATTTAGAAAAAGTCAAACAAAAATGAAAACAAGAAATAATGTCATTCAAAAATTAGCTGGAACAACTTGGGGAGCAGATGTAAAGACACTTGGTACAGCTGCATTAGCATTACTTTATTCTACAGCAGAATATTGTGCCCTTGTCTGGTTGAATAGTTATTGTACAAAAAAAAAAGATGTCCAGTTGAATTGCACTATGCGTATAATTAGTGGAACAATTAAATCTACTCCTCTCGATTGGCTTCCTGTTCTTTATAATATTACTACATCGAACATTTGACGAAAAGCTGCGTTAAAACGAGAATAGGATAAATGCCAACTTAACAAAAAGCTACCAATTTGGAATGACATTGACAACCCTCCTGCTAAAAGACTTAAATCTCAAAGTCCTATATGGTTGCAAGACTACTTAAGTACAGCTTTTTCTGAAGTTGAATCGTAGAAAAAATTATATGTCGTCTTATTTACCTTCTATAATGTTTACACACTTAATTAATATTGTTACATGTTAATACTAATGTGGGTAAGTATTGGCACGTTTAGGTTTTAGTGGTTTTCCTAAACCTTGATGCAAATGCTTTGCCAAGACGAACCAATCCACTATTGCACACAGTTTTGTCACCGCACTATACAAGTTTATACTGTTCTTCTGGGGCACCATACATAACACTTACATCACAATACAATATTTGTATAATGTACCATACGAATAAATAGCATAATCTAAAGAGTCGTCTTTTAGAACAATTTGTGCATAGTACGTTTAGTATGCACTACAAAATCGCATAGCGGAAAGAACGGAGACCGCAGAGAGACACAAGCAATAGAAATATAATTTAACACCTAATTTTTATGATTATTATTATTTTTAAAAAAAAACCATAAGTAATACCAGATGTCCTTATGATTATGATAACCATTATTCGTAATAATTTAGTTTTAATCCACGAGCCGAAGGTAAGTTTTTTAAAGAATTTGAGTAAATAGTGGCCATAATCGATTTCGAATATAATACTATATGTGAAATCTGTGTCTAATAAGAGCGAAATGCGAATCGGGTGTTCTTTCGTGCGTGTATGCTACTGTACAGAAATACTTGGCTTTATCGACCCGAGTGTTTGTTGCATTAAAAATTATCGTTTAGATAACGAGGTGCAAATAAATACATTCATCGTCGTTACAGTTATCTTGTTACGTTGCGGGATGCAACGTAACGAGGTTGACACACACAAGGGGAGAATTGATACCTTCAGAGTATAAAAAGGGAAGCATGAATAAACCAGTGATTCGATTACCCAAGAATTAACGTAAGTAACAAACATGTAATACTTAGCCTAAGCTTAATAACTAAACTCTGCAGCTCTGCCGGTGTGGAATTCGCCTTCCTGGACTGGTGGAGGAGAACCTGCAGCTCTGGTGGCGAGGAGTCCGTCTGCCTGGACCGGTGGAAGTCGATCGGGGCTGCCAACTCCGCCGGAGGGCTCGCCGTCTAAACTTGCCGGATTCTCGGGATTCTGCCCGAGGGTTCGGCCGTTGCTGCGGAGGGCTTCCAATGCGCCCAGGGGATATGCCGGTGCCGCGGATTCGGAAGGCTCATACAAACAGCAGTGGCTTCAGATAATTTATTCAATCTGTTAAGGTGCTAACTGAGACAGTAAACCGCGAATCGGCGGTACAGCGATTGATTGTATATTTTTGCTGAATGTGTGAATGTATAAATGGCGAATGGTGAATGGTGAGTGGTGATCTAAAAGATCAAAATAACATACAATTAGATGACGAACAAATAAAATAATTATTAGTAAATTTAGTGGGAAACGAAAGAGATAGAACCATTAGCACATATCTGCTAAAGTGATAACGCGATCCCACTAAAATTTACCCAGCGCTTATAATTAATTATAATAATGAGTTTTTACATAAAAAATAATAAGTATATTAATTGGTAGCGTAATTAAAACTAAAAATAAATCTACTTACTCGATAACCCGTGGGTAATTTTCACGGAGCTACGTTAAAGCCCGTAGCTCGATAGAAAATGATCCCGATAGAACACTTTCCGCGTACAAAGGTGATGAAGATAACCAATGAAGATAACAATTCAAGGAGGATTGTACGATTTACCTGGTATACAGGGAAAATCGTAACAATCTGTTGGCATTGCTTAGTTTATAATACTATCCTTTTTCTACTCTTGTTAACACAATTTGTAAACAGACGATTTAAAGCAATTTACTGCAACATATATTCAATGCTGCAACCATTGATTATAATTTATAATCAATGCTGCAACTCTTAGTTGCATTTGACATAAACAAATGAATTAATTCCAATTGCAGGCGCTCGTTGTAGAAAACTTGATAGCGGGTAATTAACGTAAATAACTAGTACTGGAAGTATAATTCAATATCATTAAAAAACTGTTTTAAATAAAGTTTTTCAATCGTTGATCGTTTAAAAACCGATTAACATTAAGGAATACAATACAATACAAAAATTGATTTGGAATTGAACAGACTGAAATATCTTGTACGGGAAACTAGAAAGTGTAAGTACTTAATTTATATTAGTAGACGTAGAATCGTAGCGTTTAATAGACATACTTGTTTTCCAAGCATTCTCATTTGCTTTGTTATTGCGCTCCTCAAATACCATGAAAACGTACTAATTATTTCTATTTAATGCATGGTTATAGTATACCATTCTAAGGAAAAGCAAACGATTGTAAGTGAGAAATAAGACATTTATTTATGTATTTAATCGTATGGTACATTTTAAATATTGTATTGTGATGTAAGTGTTATGTATGGTGCCCCAAAACATCAGTATAAACCTGTACAATTAATTAATAATTAATTAATTAATACATTAATCACTAAATGTATTATATCGTATGTATTAAATTTATAAATAGTAAATCAAATTTACTTTGTTTTTTTAAAATAACAAAGGTATTGAAAATAACTAAAATTAACTTTTAATTCACCTTAAAACATTACCACCCACTCCCTTTTATTTATTTTACTCTATGTTCATTACTGTCCTTTTTTTCTTGTATACCTATCCCCTTCTTTCTACTACTTCCCTCATCCCTCCTGTCAAATATCTATCAGCGGTTTTTGAGATATTTTTGCTTAAAAAACATTTGAGATAACATCCAGTAATGGCCAAAATTTCATTTTTATATTAAAAAAAGTAAAATTATTAGAAAATGTAAAACAATAAAGTGTTGTTATTTTAAAAACATTTATCATTACCATAATCTAAAAATTCTACCCGGTTCTTCTTAAGCTAGAGTTACGAAGGGTATAATGCGAATGACGTCACACTTTATTTGGGCGATCAGTTTTGTAAAATTAGAACAGTGAGACTATGGCCGTTTTCCTACCGCTACTATAAACCGATATAGATTGTGGTTGTGGCTACCACTCTCTAGTGGACTATACCTCTCTAAGTTCAAACTTGGTGCAATCAAGTCCAAATTGGGAATAATAAATATTTAATTAAGATGAATCAATTTAGAATGAGGCAAGAATAAAAACAGATGATATTCAGAAAATTTTAAAAGGAGAACATAGAGATGCAGCAATTAGTTAGACAGTGTATATGACCCTTCGGTCGATTGGAAAATATGACAAACAATCACCGAAGCTATCTGCATAAGATCAATAGCGCACATCCAAAAATATCGTTATGCTACTAGAGTTACGAGAATAAGTAAGAATAATCGGCGATTCTAGACCGATCGGAATTTACGTATTCTTGAGTATTTTTTCAAATATTTTACTACTATTTGGCATCTATCGTATGGTTTTAGGAATCAGTTGTGGGTTGACACTTAATGTAAGTAGATATAAATTATAACGTGTAATATTAATTGTGTGTGTTTATCAAAATTATTTACTGTACGTGCTCTTATTAATCTAATACTGATTGTAAGAGTATTATATCCGCTTTTAACATGGAAAATATTAGATTCTACATTCAAAACATTACAACGTCAGGAACATAACAAAGTACATAAAAATATACTAGTTTACATACACAAAATATTTGCAAAGGTAAATATCAAAATAGTATATTTTTACGAATAACTCAAAAAGAACTAGAACACATTAAAAACGGCCAGACAAGTTTATACTTGAAAATAATCATAGGGTAAATAAAACCAAAAATTTAGAAAAAACAGAATTTTTATATTTTATCAAAGCAATAAAACTATAAATTGAACTGGTTGTTACGATTCAAAATCTTCAAGTTGCGCATTGCGACAAGAATCAATTTACCGCGCATTGAACCAAATTTTCCTATTGGTGAATCAAAATTTTGGGAGTTCTACTCAAAGCGGCGGGCCAACATTTTGAAAAACTTTCTCTTGTTCTTGGGCGGTTGCCCGTGCTGTACGAAGCTAAAAACTACCTATAAAATTGCTATGTGGCTTCAATAATTGCACAATAATTTAGTGTACGACCAATTTACGCCGCAAGTGATTTTTTTGCTATTACTTTGGTTGATTTAGCAGTTTTATTAATTGCTAATTACAACTTATGATTTAGCACGTGTCTGGACCTCATATCCTTCTCAAAATTGACTGTCTGTATAATTCCTGGGGACGCTGGAACGAGCAATTGGAATCCCTTTTGTGACACAAAACCTGCTTACGATCCGGGTATCCTTTAGCGTCTGGGGGTATCGCACGCGGTGCGCCCGCTCTTCCCAAAGGCAACTTTCTGCTCCTAGATTTCGGTCTTCTATTCCTTCCCCAGCAAAATTATACGGATCTTCGGGTAGCTGTCAACTGGCGGTTCGTTAGCAAGAACCTTCCTTATCAGAATTTACAACAATATATAGCTAAGTTATCGTTTTAAGAAACCAATTCATATGTGCATGCGTTCGAAACTTAAGTACATGCGACATCAAGCGGTTATACCTTTAGCATTTAAAACAATTGTTATTGGGGGTAGCCTCCATACACCCACCCTATTTGTGGTTGGCACTAACTCCTTCAGAGTTTCGCGAGGTAAGCTAAAACAAAAGGCCTTTTGGATTGGCGGAAGCTACATCCTGTATTTGAAACGTGTGTACTATTAGTTTTTAAGTCACCGCGTGTACGTGACGGGTGTACGTCAAGTTTCTTAATCACCAATCTTAAATTGGTACGCTATCTCTCTCTTGGGGTTAATAAACGAAAAACTTAACTGAATTAATACATATTAGTAATTGGTTATTGCTAATGCGCACAAGTTTTATGCGACAGACTTTATCATCTTTACTATAGATACTTCTAATATTTTAAATTGTATGTGCTATATTTATGTGTCTTTTGTCTCTCTTAAATTTTGTGTTTGTTGTAACGTGTTAGACTCTAAGTAAAACCAAGTGAATTCCTGTTGATCGTTTTTATTTCTCTCCGTTACCCAGCAGGTGGCGCCACGTTACTCAGCAGTTATTTCTTTTAGTTCTCCTAAGGATCTTCCCCATCTCACCGATTGTAGCCGGACACTGCTGTGCTAACGCATATAAATACAGGACCTCCCACAAATTAAGTATGCTACCTCGAGCCTAATATTTTGGTGTTCTTTCTTTTCTAGGTTGCATAAGCTAGAGCCGTCACTTTATTTTTTTTTATTTATTTATTATTATTTGTGAACTGCAACCGTTGCATGGTATTGCATGGAATCAACAAGATAGTCATTGATTACAGCAAAGCATTGATCCGTTTTTTCATATTCCGTGCAGAGAAACACATTCGTTTCCACATGGAAGTTACGTAAAAATAAAATCACGTTCTTGTTTAGTAGTCCAATGCAATATTAGTAATTTATTATTAGTAAGAAATGACGGAATCAAAACATAATTAATTATTTTTTAGGTTGTATCTTTAATTGGAGATCGGATATAAGAAAATATTTATTAAAATTCAATTTTCAGCGACGTTTTATCAGGCTCGTAACAGAAATACAAAATACAATTAGGAACAGATGATAACATTATTCTTAAATACTTAAAATTAAATAAATTAAATAACTTACTTAATTGAGAGTTGTAATAAGTTCGTCATAACTTTTCACTGTGTTACCTTACTTCGCGGGTACTTTTTGGTTTCGATACTTATATGGAAGTTCCGTGCAAGATGCAAATTGTCGGTTTTGTTTATAGATGTTTAGCATTAATTAAATAAAATGTAATGCGTACAGCAAAAATTTCGGATTTTTTTAAGAATGTTCCATGTGATTTAGTATCGGCACGAATTGGATTCTTGTTATGAATAGAACTATCGCATTATGCGGATTTTTTTTACGTTTATCAAATAAAGAGAATTAAGAAAATAGGAAAATCGTGATAAGCGACTAACCACAACATCGCAGTGACTAGAACGAAACTTTACGATCACGTCTTAAAAGTTACAAATTTTGAAAGCATTCGTAAACAAAATTAAGTCCCCGTTTTTTTTGTATTATAACAACTTTTGTGTAGCGCGCGCGTTAGATAATTTTAGGATTTGTTTAGTTGATAAGTTGCGTCAGGGTAAATCGGTGAAATCGTCCACAGACGACTGCCGGATATTCTATCGTATTTTAATCTCTAATTGTTCTCAAAATTAACCATAATTATTCAATTTTACTTTTTTTTAATAGATAGATCTAAACAGTACTTTTAGCCACACAGCAGTTTGTTACAAGGTTGTCATGTCTGCATGTAACTTTACTTTTCTACTACCTGCACTTCTAAATATATTGCAACATCGTGAAGTGTTGCTAATTTAACATAAGTAAAGTAACTGTAATTAACATTAAGGCAACAAAAATTTTCAATGTTATATTGGCTGTAATAAATTACTAAATTTGACGTCACCGTATTCTTATCGTAAACAGACTTTATTATATGTAATGCTTGTCATAAATAAATATAAATAATCGAAAAAAGAAAATGTAAGCGAAATTTACTTTAAATTGACATAAATTGACTTAGTGTTTACCTTATCAAAGACGTACCTACGTGATCGGGTTTCGTATTACTGCGACTTTCCAGAAGTTTGATGAATAAGTGAAATAAGAATATTATTTAGTTTTCAGCATAGACCTCTGTCGTTTTGCAAGTAATTATTCAATTTTTAAACATTCCAATTCCTCGTCCGATTCTCCATTTGAGATATTATCAGCAGATGGTAGCAGATATTCTATTTGTCATCGTCGAACATTTCAGTATCTGATGAACTTGAAAGGCATTGTACGCTTACAAGGATTCCGTAAATAGTAATAAAGTTTGTGATGTGCATATATGCGAGTATTATGAATAATCAAAATATAATAGCTTTACAAATTATTTAGTCATAAGATAGTGTAGTATCTACGATTTATTTATGCAGTAACTTATTACTTGTTGTGTAATTGATAATTCATTGCATAGTATATACATTTTGGTAAATTTGATTTTTTATTGTTAATTATAATTTAATCTATAAAAATTAAGGTTTAAACCTAAAATAAATTCAGAATACACTGAGATAAAGTCATGAAATATGGTGTTAGAGCTATCAGAAAAATGAAAGTTAAATTACTTTGGTTGTTTTAAAATTGAACAGTAATAGTATGACATTAAACAAGCAAGTAGTAGAAGTAAATGCAAAGTTAAATTAATTTTTATTTTGTTTTATTAATATTTTTTCACAAACGTATTGCATTGTATTTTCAATACAACATACTACTAAATAATAACACCACAAAATAAATTTTGAATAACGAAGTAGACTTATTTTTTCTTACGCATATTTAGAGTTCATAAATTGTTTAAATTTAAACGCGTATAAAAATGAAGATTTTTGTAGTTTAATATATGAGTGTGCTACAAAAATGAATATAAATGGAATCAAAACCATGAATAGGTACTTGCCTCGCATTTACCTTTCCACCATTTCTCTTTCAGTTCGTGCAATTTTCCCAATTCTTGCATTTTCAAGACAGCCCCGCTTACTTCGGTTCTATAAATTGAATCTGAAAGAAAAAGTTATTTTTGCAGTTAGTTACAGTTTGATTGAGTTGAAAAGGAATTTGTCAAATATTCTTTCTTAAAATATGTACATTTTTAGTTATATGGTTGCGAATTGAAATACTCAAATTATACCACCATGGTATTTCAATTTGAAAACCGCAAATAACACATCATTGAATAAACAACAAATCGTTTTATTAATTTTATTTTTGTTCAAAGATTACACCGTCGGTACTTGATGTGATGATTTATAACGATTGTTAGTATTCTTAGAAGTTGCCGCTCCCAAGTACAATTCACCGAACAGGTTTACTAAAATTTTTCGGAGCTGAATCGATAGTAATTATAATGCTGAAGAACGGAAATATTCTTCCGTCACCTACAAATGACGAAAAAAAATTTAATTTTAATAGCTCGCGTCATTAGAAACCCAACTAGTACTCCAAGTACCTCAATTGAATAAAATAGTCAAAGTTCAATGTCCATACAAAAATCTTTCCGGAATATTATTGCTGTTGGATTCCATTGATAATTTATAGGGTAATTGAGAGAGAATACATTAAATATAGCATTTTAACAAAGAAACCATAAAATGTTGAACTATTGAAAAAAGTTAGCTGAAACCATTGTAAAGAAACTGCGGGGGTCCAATTGTTTTGTATGCAAAGAGTTACCGCTGCATATTTTTAAAGCTTGTCTTGTGATATTTATTTTGAAATTTTAAGTCGTTCTTTTTGTAAATAATAAAAAAAGTTAAATTTTGTATCACACGCAACAAAAACTTTTATTAAAAAGTTTTTATAATTCATTAAAATGCGGCAATGTAATTGTTTGTAGCCATTTTAACTTTAATTATATACGGTCGCTTAGACAAAAATATATTAACTCTTTTAATTAAAAATTTAAATTGCAATAACTTTCTTATTTGGTATTTAAACTGCCATAAAAACTGACGGAATTGTAGCTAAACACAATTAAAAATTAAAGTAATTACGTAATTGAATGATGTCGACTTAGAGGGCATTAAAAACTTTTAAACTGCGTGTAGCTAGTTCTTTTAATTAAAGTAAATTAAGTCAATCTAAAGAAAATTAATATTCAGGTTGATCCATTTAGCAAAACTAAATGAACTCTTGAAACAAATTTAGTGCTTTAATTTTCTGTAATTTATTTAATTTAAACTAACTTTAGAAAGAATTTGGTAAGTAAATGAGAACTAATTTTTATTCTGCTCTTAATATAAATTGTAAGTTATAACTGCAAACAGAGATTGCGTTGCACATAAAATGCAAATATAGTGTATAAAATACATATAATAAATTATTAATTATTATTTGCAGGAACCAAAGCGTAGTTAACATGACTTTCTAAAATCAATTGAGAAGGTTAAACCTTTTCAATTTTTTTAATGTCTTGTTAATCACAAATTTAATCAACAAAATAATGACAAAAGTGCTGCAATTTAATTATGACAATAATTATCCACAAATTAAGTTACTAGCGCTTTAGACCAGCTTAAGTTCAATAATCTATTTTTGGTTTTATAATTAGAAAAGAAAACGAAATGTTTCAAAAATAGTTACATACATCGTTTTTGTATGTAACTGCGCAAAAACCAAAATTGTTTTAAATATTATGTTTAAATAATTATTCTGTTTCGATTCATATTGCAAAGTTTGTATTGCAGAGACTAAATTTTACTAATTAGAATTATTAAAAAGTAGAAAATTGTTCCCTTCCCGATTTTTCCAAATTCCACAAAACAGAATCATAGGTCTCCTAGATATATAGAGAGAAAGATATAACCTTGGGTGTGCAGCGCAGAATTAGTACTGATTATTGTACTCCCCCTTTCTGAACTTCTAGTAGGTTAAATTCCTGAGGAATCTCAGGACTGGACTTAGATTGAAAGGAGTTATCTCCTCCAGTTCGAGTATGTCTCTGTGTCCGCAGTGTCTCTTCAAGAACCCCGTGAGAATTCTTAAGTGGCTCGTGCTATCTGCTAAGTAATCCCGGTGCTCTTTACCGGTAAAGTCACCTAGTAGAATTTTGGACTACCTCAGCCCTGGTAGACTAACACAATCTTCTCTTTGTTCCTCAGCCCGGAGTATTTCACTTCACCATAAACGGCGTGGCGCCCCTTTCCTGGAGAGGGCCTTCACCGTCTCGTTATCACGATTCCCAGAATGTCGTAGGACTCAAGCTAGGGTGACCTTATTGCATGCCTCCAGTTTATTCAGTTTTTTCTCACCATCTTTGAGCTGATGACACAACTGCTTAGAGTTGTGATAGCAGCCAGGCTGTCGGACATAATACTTTATGTCTGGCAACATATTACCGATCCAGGTTAAACTGTAGGCAGCGTTCTATTGTGTGTACTTCCGCCTTAAAAATTCTAATGTGTTTACCCATGGGGTCGTGGGTGCGTGGCCCAAATACCACCGCACCTGTATCCTTAGCCATTCTTGATCCGTCTGTAAATCAGCAGATCTGGCCGTCTGGCACTGGTAAGAAAGTTTACCTAGCCGCCCAGTCCTTTTTGTTACCTAGTGCACCAGAAGTTGGCTTCAAATACTCTTTCAAGGCGCAATAGCGCCATCTTGTCCTCCTTGTCAATGACAAAATGGAGAGGGGTGATGCATATTTACGCGAGTCTTTGCACTATCTCGAGTCTCTTCCAGGTGGTAAGCTCTGAGAGTTTTCGCCACCAGACGAGTGCACCATACGTAATAATTGGGCAAACCATCATGCAATATACCCATCGCGGTATTTCAAGCTTGCAATCCTATTTTTTGTCTACGAGTCTGCTGCACATTAACTGTGCGCTGGTAGCTTTGTTGGTAACATTGATCAGGTGTTCCTTAAGATTCCTTTATTAAACTTTTATATGAGAATTAATTTTTCCTTCAGAAAATATGCAATCAATTTTAAAAATATACGAATAAAATGTTTTATAAAAATGTGTCATCCACTAACTTCTTCAACTGTTTCACAACGTCTTATTCACCTCCAAATTATTAAGGACATCTTGTTATTTACATTGGGACAACTGCAACTACAGAAGAGTTTCAGGACGTGTGCATCTAATGCTCTCTGAAGTCGACATTAAATTCAACCTGGGAGATCTTGCGTGGTAATGGTAACGTGGAATACCTTAATTTTCTCTTGCACCGATTACCCCAGCAGATTGGTGATGTATAGCAATGTATATCAAAAAAACAATCTGAAGTCTTTGAGTCCATTAAAACGTATTCCTTCCCGTTCTCTTGAAATGAATTGATTTTAGAGACGATTTATGGTCCCTTCAAATTCTCCTGAGAAAGCTTCAAAGCTACTGTTGCTTCATTCATTCATAATTTTTTTATTCTTGATCTTCAACAAATGCCCAGGTAATGTTAATTTCACCTTTCAGTTCTTCCCCGTTCCGAAACATTTCCGTATTAATGTAATCTCTAACAAACCGAGAACTTACACTAGCCCCAGCCGGAATAATACCGATAATCCGATTTGCATCTTCTGAACTTAATTTTTGTGCGAGTATCACACTGAATTAGAAAAAAGTTAAAATGCTTTACGTGTTCAGTAATGATTACAATTACAGTCAATAGTTACCAAAACAGACTTTTTACAATACAATAATTTTATTCGAAAGCACTTTCAAATAATATAAATTTTGGCAAGCCATTATAATAAAATACTTTGATTTATTAATTTAATTTAATGGAATATTTTAAATACACTACAAGAAAACATTAATTTACTGATGGCCAGTTTCACCAAACCCGCTTAATTTAATCGTAGGTTAAAACAATATTTTGCGATGCTTAATCCTCGGATTTTATTGCATTTAATCGACTTAAAACTGAGAATTATAATACTGCTACATTTATGTATTTAAAAATGGCACATATAAATAAATAAATAAAGCTACTCTATTAACAGTGACTAAATTATTTTCCGCAGAAAGAATTTCATAATGTTTATTTTTATTATGTACTCTCTTGTTAGTGATACAATGATACAAATGTAATAGTGCAAACATTTATAAATAAAATAAAAGATATATGGAACAAACTAAGAAAAGTTAAACAAAGTTAAGCAAAATTATTAGAATGTAAAGTTATAAAATTACATTCTTGAATTTAATTTCTTTCTTTCAAAAAGATTATCTTTCTAAAATGATGATGATTGCGGTTTACACTTACAATGTAGAGATGTTAATTAAAATGAGAACTTTGTATCACCCAAAATTAAAAAAGTTATTGTTTTGGAAAATATCTATAAAAATTATGGTCTGTGTGAATTGAATATTTTATTTATCGTTAGTAAATACTCACAGTTTATGAGATATCTGATTTTTTTAATGTAAATAAGTGATCCAGACAGTTTTGGTTTCTGGGTACATGTAATTTTTGTTGAATCACTAGATAAAAAATAAATTTATGGAAAAAATAAGTGTTAATGTTTCCAGTAATGGGTTGTATTTGGGTGACGCAACAGTCTATCTAAATAAAAACGTTTAATTACTAATACTACTTCGACAGTTAGTTTCTTAGGTGATGACTAAGGTTGAAGACGAGCTTCAAAGATATTGTGAGTTGTCGAAACCGTAGTACAGTGGTAAAACTCTGAGAAATGTTTTCTCATTTCCGACAGAAGAGTGGGAGTTTTAGGAATATAATTCAGTTCCATCAACAAGTCGAAGTCCAACGTCCTCAAATCCATGATTTTACGTAAACATGCAATGAATAGACGGCCAATCGTATAAAGAGGAAATTCCAAAGATAATCTAAGTTAGGGCAGGAGGCATAGGTTTGGTAGCCCTGTACATGGGAAAAATGTAAAATCTGGCAAAACTTCAACAAGCCTCGTAATTGCAAAGGAAAAGGAGTATGAAATTGGTGACCTGGAACGTAAAGAACGCACTTGACTAGTGATAGCAACGGAAATAAAAAGACACAAAAAGGAGAGATTGAAAACAATCTATATTTCAAAGAACAGCAGCCAATATTGCTATATTATTTAACAAAAAAATGTGCATAACTATGACCCTGATCAACAATAACTCATTGGAGCATTGGAGTTTCCACTCCCAGTGATTTATAAACAAGTATTTTATACAGAACTTAAGAGATAATAGACAACATTTCTCTCCTATCGCAGCAGTTAGATGACTTCGACAAGTGTGTGGTTTTTCCTGTTTTGTTTAACATTTAAACAGAAAACGTCAAAACGTCATGTACGTCAATATTAGAGTTTTTTTGTATGTGTTTTTAGGCGTTTTTAATATGGATAAAACATGGAAGGTGATCAACACTTTACAGTACTCTATGGTCAACAAGGAAAATCTGGTCATTAAGACCCTCCCGGACAATTAGGAAAAAAATGTAATTTCACAAAACACAATCACACACTAATATAGGGCATACAACAAATATTCTACAGTTTAACATTGAGGGGTTGAGTAAGAACAAATCAGATTTTTTGTCTAATCTTTGTTTGAGTCGATGTTTTACTTTTACAGAAAACACACTGTGGAATATACTCAATAAAGGTATAGTAAAAGGCTTTCAATTAGTAGACTTTATTGAGAGCCCTATTTATGGAATAGCTACATACGTCAAAGAAAATATTCAATACAAAAATATACAAAAAGTATAATTTCCGAAATTTTCGTTATAGGGTGAAGCGACTTAAGAGCACGCAGTACCGAAGAGTACGCAATGTGGTTTTTATGGCGAAAAAATCGTAATTTTGGTGTTGTGACTAACTCAGAAGCTAAGTTATTGCGTGTTAATAGTACAGATCAAAATTCGTGTCGGTTAGATAATTTAAAGAGAAACTGTAAAATGAATACCAAAAGTCACTTCTACTAAAATGTTTTCGAATTTTCGCACTCGTGATATGAGCTTATATTTACAAAATCCACTATGCAGCAAAGTTACCGATCTAGCTACATACATTCCTGTAACATAAGGTTTCTTCAATTGTAAAAAGATGGTTCTTTAATTACAGTTTTAATACACTACTGAACTTTAACCAAAGAGTGCGTAAAGTTAAACAACCACATAGTACCACCCGCACCGTTTAAAACGTGGAAATTACTTAAAAACAATAACCAATGGTTTGTTTGTTTCAGGATAATTCACACTTGCAAAGGGCCGTATTTCAATTTGCGGAAAAGAATATCCTACAAAGCCAAACAACAGATAAACAAAAAGTTTCCAAAAAACTTATGTTCTCGTCATAACTTGGTATTAAGACAACCAGAAAAAACAAGAGTTTCCGGGTTTACCCGTCGTTAGGTAAAGCGATTTTTTACAAACCTACAAGACCTTTATTTGACATACAAGTTTTCTCCTTCAAAAATTTTCAACATAGATGAATCAGGGTTATTAACAGTCCCTAATAAATTACTTAAAGTTGTAGCTTCTAAAGGAAAGAAAACTGTTTGGAAAATAGTTTCCGGAGAAAGAGGTTTGTTGGTTACTGGAGTATGTTGTATTAGTGCTAGCGATGTTTATGTGCCACCAGCTTTGATATTTTCTAGAAAAAATTCCCCCTCCAGAAACCTTGTTGATGGTATCGGATTCGGGCTACATGACAACAGAATTATCTGTTGATTGGTTGAACAACTTTAATAATCATGTAAAATGTAGCCTAGAAGAACCTGTTCTCATTATTTCAGACAATCATACAACCTACATAAGTTTAAATGCAATAGACTTTCGTAGAACTCATGGCATTCATATGTTAAGTATAATTCTTTGAAATCAGCTTACAGCAGAGAAGCAGACAAATGATTAACTTCAGATCGTTCCATTATACTTTTTGATCTTTGGTCTCGGGGCTGGAGCTCTTTGAAGATGATGTCTTCAGGTCATTTTTTTATACATTTCTTCAGGTTGGTGGTTGTCATTTCTAACATTTATTATAATAGTATCACTAGTAAACTTTTGTTTTGTTGGTTTTTGAAAGTTTACTTTTATTTTAAAAAATAGTGCGACAGCATGTAAAAAAGTGACAGATAAAAAATATTAATGAAAATATCCTTTGGCCCTCAAATGAGACGCTTATGCAGTTACGCATTGAACAAGTTCTCGTGAATACTTTACAATTTTAATTATTATAAATCGTTTTTTTCTTCCATTTTAATTGAATTTATTATTTTGCTAGAGAAGTATAATCCTTCTGGATCCTATATTAATGGAAGACTTCTGAGCAAATTGGCACTTTTAACCTACAAATAACCAGTTCTAGTGAATGACGACGTTTCCAAACCCTGGGGTCATCTTATCTGGCACACTAACCCAATGGTTAAAAAATGTCTATTTAGAAACTAAAAAAAATGTAATCACTAAAAGTAACTGAAAAATAAAGTATTTGAGACTAAAGATCATTATAAGAATTGATAGTCGAATATTTACAAGCAGCGTTGTAGTGACTAAAAGGTTCGCCCTATAAGGTATAATCTTTTGTACTTACAGGACAACCTCACTAGCGCCTATTGTATGCAGATTTTTATAGTAGCTAATGGATTTCTATAAATGACTATAAGAAATTTCTCTCAGTGTAAGTTAAATATGTATCAAAGAATTATTTTCTCTTGCATATGCTTAGAAGAATTCCTGTTTCCTGTTCGATATACATATGTATAGAAGAATAAACATTTTTTTCTAATAAGTGCCTATCCCATTATTTTAAAAATGGACTTGCCCGCTTCTTGCATCAAGGTTTTTAATTTACTATTGATTTAATAATTTTAAGTAGACTTGTCATAGTACTTGCCTTGTTTTCAACAAGACCGAATCAAATGCTGCAAAATTAAAACAATAACGATAATACTATAGATCATTTATAATTAACAGTATAAAATTATATTAAATTAGAAATGACGACGTTTTGCTAGTTTTTACTAGCTTATTTTATACAACGCCTACCATAATAATGATAATTACATCATAGTTAATTAATATAATATAATTCGAATAGAATTTCGTGTTTGGTCTGTCTTCTAATGCCACTCACTGATGCCGTTTATGATTTAGAGAAAGATTTGCAGAACAGGTGAACTTTAGATAATGTACAAAAAAAAATCAAATTTTAATAGATCTTAGAAAACATCATCAATGCTCCAGTAAACTTAAATGGGCACTACCTAGAAGTGAAAAAGGATGAGAGAACAATATACAGGGTGTTTTTTGATTGAATGTCAATACTTAAAGGAACGATTTTTGGTCCATGTTAAGAAGAAAATTTCATACGAACATGTCCTAAACGTCTTAACTTTTGAGGTACAGGGTGTGGTAAAGTTTTCAAAAATTAATCATTTATTATTAATGTTTGTAATACTATTTTAGATATTTTAGTGAAATTTGACATACCTGTACTATGTATCAAAAGACATTTTGAGTTACACCAGTGTCGTTCGTACGGAATTTGACCTGCCTATTTTAGCAGGCATTGAAGGTACGCCACTGATTTCTCTTAAAATAAAAATTATTTTTGAAATCCTATATGATTTCTAAGCATCATTTTTTTTTGCAATCCAATGCAAAATCTATTTCTTTGCATGGAATATTGTCATATTAACAATATTGTTATGATCATGCACAGAAACGGTTTTTATTTTTTTACAGTACAAACGGTGCATTGGATTGAAAAAAATCAAGGGATTAAAATTGTTTAGGAAGGATTGGGAGTTTTAAAAATAATTTTTATTTTAAATGAAATTAGTAGCGTACAATCAGTGACTGCAAAAATAGGTAGGTCAAATTCTGTACGTACGGCACTGGTGGAAATAAAACATATGTGGTATATTAAGAGATGCCTCTCATACAAAGTACATGCATGCAAAATTTCATTAAAATATCTAAACGGAATCACTTGACCTGTCTATTTTGACAAACATTTATGGCACGCCACTAATTTCTCTTAAAATAAAAATTATTTTTGGTATCCCCAATCATTTCTAAGCAAACTTGATCCATTGATTTTTTTAATCCAATTCACGATTCATCAATGTCATCATCGTATCATCAATGTCTGCCGAAATAGGCAGGTCAAAATCCGTACGACTGTCACTGGTGAAAATAAAAAAAAGGTCCATTAAAAATGACTCTTGATATATGCCACTCATATATGTATGCCAAATTTCATTAAAACATCTAAAGTGGTATTACAGATATTAATAACAAGTGATTTATTTTTAAAACTTTACCATCCTGTACATCAAAAGTTTAAACATTTAGGACATACGTTCATATAAAGTTTTCTTCTTAAAATAGATCCCAAAATCGCTCCCTTAAATGTTGTCATTCAATTAGAAAAAACTCTGTATAGCAAAACTACACATATTCCAACTTCCAAATCTAAATTCAGTCTTGCATTCAGATTGGCACAAATTACAAAAATTTATTGTTACTGCGCGTATGTATGTATAACCACAGAAAAAAAACAATCAAATATACGGAATGAGTACGTATTGCAGAAATGTGGGTTAAAGACGGAGACAATTACAACACATAACTGGAGTATACAATTGACTTTTCCAAAACCATTATTTTCAATGACCAAGTTGTCCGTTAAAACAGACATAATAATCAATGGACCAACAAAATGGTCTGATAAGAGATCTTATCATCTGAAAATATTAAAATCGTAAAAAACAGAAGAATAGGACAATTTTTTGTTCCATAATATCAACTAGTATTATTCCATAATCCCTTCATAACAGTATCGATAAAATTAACTAATAAGCACAGTTAATAAGTGCGCTCAAGTAAATGACATTAGCTTATTTTTTTATATTCATGTCGTTAATTAAACCAAAAGTTTGTTTGATTATTTATAACTAATTTTTTAATTTTGACGTCATTTAATTAATGTTTTTAATTGCTTTTCAGTGTTTTTAACATTAAAGTCGTATGAGGTTTTTGACGTTTAATATAGTTTTGACTCTAATCTTTTTTTTTAGCTTCATAAAAGGTCAGCCAAGTTTGACCAAAACGTCGGCATAATAAAAAAAGACCATGGAGTTTTAATCAACCTATTGCTATTCTTTTCTATAAGAAGGCTCAACATACCGATGTGGGAACACTACAGCTATGACATTAGTTTAGTTTATTAGTTTATATAATTAATACATTATGGTATTGAAATATTTTTTTTTTGAAATAAGTTTTAAGACTTATTCTTTCAATACAAACGTCTCATAAATAAATAAATTTCGTTCAAAATACTACTTAATCAAACTTAATACTTGATAATTAATTTCGTAAATTTTGTTGTCAGTGCGTTAATTTTATTAGGCAATTTAAAAAAATTAAAACATTTTAAGTATTAATAAAATAAAATAATTTTCAAAGCTTTAATTTATCAGCTTAATCTTATGTTTAATTGGATTCTTAATTTTAATTTAGCGTTTTAATGCATTTTTATAGTTCTTTGAAAACCAGTTCGATTATTACAAATTTATTACTGTTAGCAGTTAATTTTAAAATTAAGTTGAAAACGAAAACGAGGAAGGGTCTACGGTTATGAGTTGTTTTTACGACTGTAATCAAGAAATTAAGCTGCTTTCAGCAAAGCCATTTATATTAGGGTTAATCAAGTAGTTTTCTAGGAATCCCATTTTTCAAATATATATATATATCGATAAAATAATAACTTTTACAGTTAAAAAACATTTACAAGTAACACTTTGAATTTTTAGGGATGCGAATAATTTAATTTGACGGTTGGCGCAAACGTGTTAAAAGAATATTGTGCTTCTTAAACGTTCTATTTTTTACGCAATGTGTGATACTTACTAACAGGCATGGCAATTCCATATCCTTTAATGTCAAGCCAACGACCAACTTCTTTTAAGTCGCAATGTCTGTTTCTTTCAAATTCTAATGTTGTACTTTCCATCACAAAAGCGTACAGTCCTTTACTTGCACGAACTCTTTTAACTCCCTCGGCGTTACTTCTTTCAAACGGGCTTGGTACATCTTGTTGCATTTGTGCCCACATTCTCATGTATAAAGATACGTTAGAATCTTTAAAAAATGTTTGGGTCGCACCTCTTTCCATCACTCCGTATCGTATTTTTGATTGCGTCGCTAAATCCTCTGCGCTTTCTATAGTAGGCCCCATTCTTTCCATCGTTAGAAATGCGGCCATGTTTGCCGTATACGAAGCTGTTATAATAAGAGAGAAGAACCACCATAATCCTGTTACCATTCTCGTGGATATCCCCCTTAAAACAAAAATGACTGTCATTACTTATACGGCATTGTGGTTTTATAGGTACGTGGTATAAATTTATTTACATCACCGAAATAATAGCGCCAAGTCAAAAATCGTAAATGTTTATGAGGGGAAAACAAGAAGCATAATGTGTAAAGTGTGGTAAACAACTTTCCCTTGTAAACACTTGTCCTACTACCCCGCTTTTGTTTGAAAACTGCCACAGGGCGTCAACCACTTTTACTTAAGGTACGCATTAGATAATTTTTGTTTATGATAAAATTATACGTGAGTATATTAATGTACAACAAGAGTGCTATTAAACCTTAATTGATGCAGTAAAAAACAACACCGTAATTCTACCCAAAGTTTAGATCGTAGATACTTTTCAACACCGCACTTGTATCACTCTTCAACGTAATCTAGTTTTATAAAAAGAAAAACCTTTTTAAAGTATCGGTTTATCCACATACATTACTTAAATTTCATTAAAATATCGACCTAAACCTAAGATGTTTGATTTAATTGAAATTTTAAATTTTGATATCCGTAAGCATCATACATTGTTTGTTATCAAACATATTATACAAAACAACAAATTAGATATATTTGAGACGTTTTTGTGTAGTATGAAAGCAAAAATTAAATTAATAGTTTGTAACAGTTACTAACTTAAAATACATTACCTGGAACACTATTCTAAAAAGATGTTAATATTTTTTAAAGGTGAGATTTTCTCCAAAAAATTTAATCTATTTTGAATTTGGCCTAGGACCCTTCTTGATGGTCTAGGTGGAAGAACAAAACAACTCAAATAATTGAAATTGCTGACGTTTTGCTCTCTGCGTGAGAGCTTTTTATTAAGACTTATTCAATAATGAATTAATGTTTTTAACATCGAGGTTAATAATGTAACATGTATTTTAACAATAATTTAAAATGGCCTAATTTAAATAAGTAGGTATTCCTTGTTTAAAAAAAAGTACAAGTTTAGACGCCCAAATTGGGACATTTTTTGCAAACTAACCTTACATAAACATACTGACGTGTGAACATCAACAAATAAACGTGAAAATGATTTTTACCACAACTGCATTTACGTTTTTTTACGTTGTTACAATAGCAATTTAAAATTCCTAATTCATACATAATTACAAATGACATTCCAAAGCATAACAAAATTCACTAAATATTACTGAATTATGTATATATGGTTTTATGTCAATAAACCAAAGATTTGTTTTGCAACCAATGCGTTTTAGAAAAAGAAAACCCTTAAATAAAAGTTGTAAGAACACATTTTGTTTCATAGCCTAACTATATCACTAAAAATAAATTAAATAAAGACGAACTTTGTTCGATTTTTAGCCAGACAGTACTGTAATGTCTGTAAATGTTGTTGCAACTGCTTATATATATTTTTTAGTTATAGTTGTTCCCAAACAGTTCAGTCTTGCACTCCACAGAGTGAACATCTACTTGAACAAACAGAACCTACTTGTTATCCAAACTTCAATTATTTTTGTTAAAACAAACTCGACTTCGGCAATAATGTTGGCTTCGGCGGAAATATTGTTCAACATTTGGGCGTCTATGACGCCAAGCGAACTCGCCTCTGCAATAGAAGGATTGCAGAAGTTATTAAAAAGAATTATTAATGACGACAAATCTAATAATCCGCCCGCAGGTACCTCCAGTGAAACCGCTCTTTCCACCACCGCTGCCACACCGACCGACAACAACGCCAAGGACTAATTCCAACCGGCAAGGAAAAAGAAAAGAACCCGGGGAAAGAAGCCAAGGACCGATGCTGCCGCCCGCATGGACGTTAACCTCAAACGAAGAATTCAAAGAAGGCCTCCCCAACCCCTCTTCCCAAGTCTTAAGTAACGATCCCTTTACCCAAAAACCACCATCACAAACCTTCCAAGTCTTAAGTAACAATAACCTGCCTCAACTTGATTCCAAGTCCTCCATAAATGAACGAATCTCGGCCATTGTCCTTTGCGACAAATCCAAATGGCCAACCACCGCTTCCTCTTTGATTCTAATAAAATCCGATTCACTAATCCCGTTACCGTCCCGGAAGGCATTAAAATAACACCCACCACCATTCCCGATTACCGCGTCATGATTTCCCTCATGAACAAATATCAATTACCAAAACATACCTATTCCTTATCTAGCGAAACCCTCCTTAAAGGAGCGGTATTCCCGAAACCATTCCTACCGATCAAATAAAAACCGAGTTAGAATCCCGAAATTACACCCTATCCAAAGTTATCCAGCTCTTTAAGCGAAACAGATCCCCGATGCCCTTATTCCTAGTTCTCATCCCAAGAGAACAAAAATCCATTTATAACTTAACCCACTGCTGCAGAGTAGCAATCCGCGTTGAACACTTACAATCCGAACGGAAATTCCACTAATGTTATAGATGCCAACTCCATAGCCATTCCCAAAGCAAATACACCGCTCCTTTCCGCTGTGTTAAATGCAGCGAACCGCACCCATCCTACGAATGCCCCAAAACCCGTGATTAACCCGCTAAACGAGCCAACTGTGGAGGAACACATACGGCAAATTACAGCGGATGCCTAGCTTTCGTTAAATCCCAACAGACCAGGTCCCCCAAAACCCCCGCCTGGTCCAAACCAACTTCCGCTACCCTATTCCCCGCCTTACACACAAGACCCGCCATACCCACAAAACCCGCACGGTCCACCACCAATCCGCAACAACTTTCCGCACCACCAACAACCAAACCCTAAACAACTTACGTTTCACCTCAAAACAAACAAGCCCGTATTGTCAAAATCCTTGGAAACATCATGCTTTCATCCTTTAGCCAATCAAATCCGACAGAAGAAACCACCAAATTCTTCCTTAAAAACACCTACCAATTACTTTCCTTAACCTTTTAAAAACCGACATGGCAGTACAACCTATCATCCCTTCCCACCTCACCGTATCCTTCTGGAATTGTAACAGTCTTTGTTACAAAACCACTGAACTTGAAGAATTTCTTAGAGATCACAACGTCCATCTCATCCTCCTCTCTGAATACCACCTTAACCCATTTCACAAAGTCAAAATTCCGAACTACAACCTTTTCCGCCACGACTGAGACGCCAGAGGCGGTGGCACCGCAATCTACGTCAAACGATCCCTCAAGCATTACCTCATTCCAATCTTTCCTTGGACCATATCGAAACCAACTCAATGATCGTAGAGACGACCTCCGGTAAGATCAAGGTAATTGCATCCTATAAACCACCCAACTCTCCTTTAACCAACAATGACCTAGACAAACTCTCTCTTGATCAGAATCCCACCATCGCCGCAGGCGATTTCAACTGCAAACACCCGTTCTAGAATAGCCGCATCTACAATCTCAACGGATAAATCCTATCCGCTTACCTAGATGCACATCCGCAATTGTCCGTACTCGCCCCTAACGAAACAACATTTATCCCAATCAACTTCCGTCGCGATATCCTAGACATCGCAATTACTCAAAACATCCCTTTAATTCCAACAATTTACGCTCTTTCCGAACTTAGTTTCTACCATAATCCAGTTATCCTGCACCTCGGATCTATATTTTAATATCCGCCTTTAGAAACCCGCTAAATCACAGACTGTACCAAATTTACCCAGCTCTTAACAGACCAAATTGATCCCATTCCTGTTGTAAACATCCATCACGACATAGACCTAGCTACCACCTCCCTCCAAAATTGTACCCTAAATTCACACAAACAATCTACCATCACGACCACCACCCCTAGACCCACTACCTTACCGCCTTTCCTAAAAACTCTTATCCGACTTAAGAACCGCGCCAAACGCACCTACTTACGCACCCTAAGCCCTCACGACAAACAAATCCTTAACCGATTACAACATCAAGTCTGCACCATAATTCATACTTTCCGCAACGAATCCTGGACAGCCAAACTAGAATCCTTAAACCGAGACAACCACTCCCTATGGCGTATGCAGAAAATCCTACGCAACGCGGAAAAGAGTGCTGCAGTAATCTTTTTCCGCAAACTCAAGCACCGACCCGACGGCCAACTAACCACTCTCGATACTCCCATTCCATGGACCAAATCCGCTAAATACCTTGGCGTAATCTTAGATAACCGCTTCACCTTTGCATCTCACATCCAATCGGCTTCTAACAAAGGTCGTGGCTCCCTAAAATCGTTAGCTCCTCTTTTATGCCGTTAAAGTTCCCTATCACCGAAAAACAAACTTCTCCTCTACAAATCCATCATAAATTCCATCATACTCTATACGTCTCTCGTCTGAAGTCACGCCGCCGACACCCACATCCGAAAACTTCAAACAATCCAAAACAAAGCCCTCAGTCTTACCTTTGACGCTCCTTGGTACATCCGAAACAACGACTTACATCACGACGCCAGTCTACCTACTATCCTAGCACAACTCCGCCACCGCACCGTCCTCCACATCACGAAAAACCAAACCCACCCCAATCCCCTCATCCGCAAAACCACCGATTACGACGTATACTACCCCTTTAAAATGAAACCCCCTAAAACCGCTTTCCCCAACGACCTTTAAAATTTTTCTGCCCCCTAAAGACTAACACAAATAATACTATAAATTTCTGTTGCAAATCACATCCCTTAAGATGACGGGCTACAAGGACATTCCTGGCCCATCAATCATGTCAAGACTAGACTAGACTAGTTCCCCCAAATTATCGACGTTAAAATTTTGAAAACAACAATTAATATCAAATATACTCGACAGTTACACATTCAACACAACAATGAAATAAAATTTGAATGCCAGTAAAGATAGAAATTTTCTTAATGGGGAAAAATTTTTATACTAACAATAACAAGGTCAAAGTATTTATATTTAATTTAATTTGTTAATTATTGCATGTTAGTTAGGTTTAAAATAAGAACTTATTAATTGGTGGAGGATAGTCGATTTTAATATTAGAAATTAGGTTTTTGTCCATATTGCTCAAATTGTAGGTGTCACTTTTAAAATTCACGTTGTTATTGTAGGCGTTGATGAATACCATTTCAGAAATCAAACGAGGTTTTACATCTAAGACCCCAACAAAATCAAAATCAAAATTGTGTCCTTCTGTAACGTGGTGAATATATACAGTGGCTACTGACTTTTTTTTACAGTTATACTAATCATTTTTAATTATATTATTTAGTTTTGGTTTTGTTTGGCTGATATAAACTTTTTGGCAATTAGCGCATCCCACTTTGTAAATTAGATGAGATTTATCAGGAGTTTTAGTTTTGTCTTTCACTTTAGTGTTAATTTTGTTATAAATCGTGTTAAGATTTTACAGTATTAATTTGTATTATGTAGTTAATTTAGAGGGAGAGTTAATTGTACTAGATTTTGAATATGACTAGGAGTATTCGTTTTATTTGTATTTAATATGATTTTGAACAATTGTCTCGGGTAGTTATTATTTAAAAGGATTGACATTAATTTTTCGTTATTACTTTGTTGATAGAATGAGTTAAAAATGGGGAAAAATAAAATTGAAAACAGAATTGCAATGTACTATATAAAATAAGCGAATGATTGGAAAAATAGTATTAATTCAGTTAAATGTTATATAACCTTAATGATAAATAAAAATAACGTTTGTTTGTTGCTTTACTGTAAAAAGGAAGTTGATGATTGTGAACATGACATTCATTTAATTAAATTAAACATTAAATGAATAAGTAACCAATTGGTGGATGGTGGTAGATTTGAATTGATTAATTCTCTAGGTAAACAAACAAAACATAAATAATTACTATCTTGTCATCTATATTTTAGATGTTGACATTATTAAAATCAATTGAATAAATAAATAATTAATTAAATTGAATTAAGATAATGAGTGTGTTATTCAACTGTATTTAAAACTGAGTATAAAAATTATAAAATAAAGTAATGGATGACTGTTTAAATGGTGTCAAATGTTTAAGTGTTAAAACAAAAAGTAATTGAATGCACGTATAACTAGATAAACTGGATTCAAAATTTTTTTTTAATTACGTTGCATACTAATTTTATTATTCAACCCAAATGAGTTGAATCATATCAGCGAAACGAAGTGGGGCTGACAATAGAGGACAAGCCATGAATAAAAATAAGCTATTTTTTCTTCAAATGTCAGTAAATTACTGCAAAGCATCTACATTTCAATTTAATATAATTTTTAAAAAATTTGTTTAACGTAGTTGCCCAGAAAACACTGTCAACAATAATATTTGGTTTATATTACGTTGATGCTTCTGTGTTTGTATGTTACAATGTAACACTTTTCTTAACGCCGGCGGAAAAATGATGGAACCGTGTCGAAATGGTACCTTCAGTTGCTAACGTTTTACCCACTATCGCAAGGGGCTTCTTAAGTTTGAGAAACTTGAAATAAGCATACTGAAGTTCAATCTAGACCTCTAAAAGTCAAAAAATTAAACTTGTACACCAAGAGAGATTGTAATGAAGTATGACTAGACTAAACTAAACATTTGAGTTAACAATTGTCAGGGCATACAAATGTTTTATTTGTGCTACCCGTAGTTATCCTTTATTCTAAAAAATCTAAAATTATTAAAAATGAAAAAGCGGTTTGCAATCATGCAGAAACAAAACGATCATTAACAGAAATTAAATATATTCCTCCAAAAATTAGATTACTTGTATTCAATATTATATTCCTATATTGTTATAATTATAATGTTGTTGTGTGATTTTAATTTTGACAACACTCCTTAATTTTAAGTCGCTCGGAAGAAGCTTGCATCCTGTAAACGAAACATTAGCCCATTAAATCTCGGAAGAGTATTTTATTGCTCCTTCCTCCACTATAAGGACATAATATTAAATACTGATGACCATTAACGACTTCGTTCAAACCATTAGGTTTTTGAAATTGTTAATGGTTTTAAGTGGTTATGCATGAACTCTAATGTTATATCAAAGTATCTGTACTCAGGTATTAATAGAATTTTCCGTTTTTACATTATTTTATAGTTTCAATAAGGAAATCATATGGGAAGTGAAGGTTTGTAATAAAATTTACACATTTACGCCAATTTTTTAAGGTTTCTAGTGGATTTTTCATAACAACGCTTACTTGTTAATGTGTGATTTTATTGCTATATCCGTACCAAAATTGATATATTGATGTATAATTTCTTTATAGTAAATCATATAGCTTTGACATTCCCGTAGCTACAAACAAGAACAAAAAATTCAATATCTACAATTTTTTACACACTTAATTAATATTATTAGATACATATGAATACTAAGGTGGGTAAAGGTTAGCATGTTTAGGTTTTAGTAGATTTCTTAAACCTTGAAGTAAATGCTTTGCCAAGCCAATTCACAATTGCACATGGTTTTGTCACCACATGGTATAAGTTTATACTGAACTTCTAGAGGCACCATACATAACACTTACATTACAATACAATAATGAAAATGTACCATACGAATAAATAAATGAATGTCGAAAGTCGAAAAGATATTTCCTAAATGCATTATCGTTAGAACACACAAAAACTACAAAGATAACGTTATTTTAAAAATTTTGAAATATTCTGTTACAATGATTTAGTATAAGTGATATCGAAATTGAATTAAATTGAATCATTTATATTTAGTTAATAACATGTCAATTGAATTTTTTGACTTTTTAGAATAAACTATGTCACGTATAAAGTTAATCTTTAAAAGAAAATAAACCTAATTTTATGTAAATCTAAAACTTCAGTAAGTACGTCATATAATTTATTTATTCCAAATAATCTTAAAAATGTGTCAAACCACACGAAATAAATAAGAAATAACTCATTTACTTCTTGAATAACAACAAATTTGACTTTAATAACAAGAATCTCTAATTCAGTAGAATTAAATAAGATTATTTTTTACAATAATGAAATTACATACACAGTTAAGGATGGGCGTACTGATTTACATAAACTAATAAAAATCCTTAAATACCAAGAAAGTCACTTTTTGACAGTCAAGTAATAGAATTAACGGTTAGAGATTTCAACAATCATTTATTAATTTTTAAGAGCATATATTTACCAAACATCTTGAAATAAAATTGAAATGGTTATTAAAATGAAAATGTTCAATTCTGTCGAACCATTACATGAGATAATGACGATAACACGCGGTGTCTTTGATATTAACGGACAAGCGTCAGTATGCTATAAAATATGACCATCCCGAATTAAAATTACTAGTCCGGCACATGCCGTGTTTACTTGGCACGCGTTTCCAAGAACAAATCTTTGTTTAATATTCCGCCACTAAAAATACGGAATATACCCCTTCAACATTAATTTTTTTCGTCCGTTTTGGCGTATCCTTATTTTACTCAAAATCCAGATGATAAATTAGAAATTGTAAGCTTTTAAAGTACACATAAAAGCTGTAATTATTACCCATCAAGCAGAAAGTACGCGTCATTAAAATTGTTGCCATAAAGAATCCATATTCAATCATTTTAATTAAACTTAAAATCAACCTTGTGACGGTATGTTTAATGCTTGACATTATACTTTTTTAATATCGTTCCTTCTAAACGACGAGGCATTGAATTATAAAAAACCTTTTTAAAGAAGCAATTGCTCATTTTTACAAATAAAATAAAAGAAAAACATAGAGATAAAGAATATTGAAAGCTCTTAAACTCAATAACCGGTTTTGCGAAGTAAATAGAATTGAAAATGTGCAATTCTATTGCCTTTGAGATTACACCATTTATCGGATTTCAAATAAATTTCAATTTTATAAAAAACCCAAATTTTTGTTTTATGAGTTACTTTCTGAATTATCGGTAGCAGAAGAAAATTTTAAATTAAATTCAATGTCCTCGATATCCAATGAAAATGCTTTATTTGTATACCGGAATAAACTCACAGGATGAAACAGTATGTTGCTTTGATGACTGTATATTTATTGATTTAAGGTTTTTCAATAAACAATTTCAATATTAGCATTTCTATGAAAACAAAAAGTGAATTAAGGTAGTATGTAATATATGGTCACATGTAGTATTTTAGTAAAAAAAATTGACATCCTTAAGAAACATAAACTTGCATTTACCTTGAAAGGCATTTGTCACGATGTAGATTTTCATGTAAAGAACGAAAATGGAATTTGCATTAATCTTAACAAACATATAAGGAATAAATCTTCTTATTGGAGGTAGACGAGTATAAATATTTTAGTCCCTCTCTTGCTTAAATTAGTTACTTTTGATTCTAGTTTCGGAAATAGTATTTTTTAGACGGCTTGTCACGAAAGTGACACATATCAAACTAGCAACCTGAGATCGAAACTTCAAAATATCACTGACCAGTGTCGAAAAATTCATATCATTCATGGTGCATGATATGAATTCGGCTAATGGATGAAGTCCTATTCCGATCGTCAATTTTATAGTTTTATAGTTTATACACAAATTCGGATTATTAGGATTTAAATAATTGTGCACAATTATTATTTGAATGAAATCTTTATTAATAGAACTAGAAAGTTAGTTACATCATTAAATGTGAAGTTATTGAAATGTATTACACTTTTATTTGAATTTTCAAACATTTTTGCCAAATTTGATGATTTGAAGAAGTTGTCATGATGGATGATTCTGCTTTATTGTTCAAGTTATCAGTAATTGGATTAGTTTCTGACGAGGTTTCTGACGAAGTTTCTGGCGAATTTTTAACGGCCGAAGTGATTGTTTTAGCAACTTTCATTTTGTGCCCAATAGATTCTGCTATGTAACTTTCGGCTAATGATGAAGGATCTCATCCACCGTGGCGTTTCAGATCTTCAATCGTAGCACCAGCATCTACAAAAATGGTGGAAGATGATCGCATCATACAGTGGCTCATGTAAGATGCGGGTTCCTCTAAACCAAGGTACGTAGCAATCAATTTTGGAATGCTACCTATCTTGTTAATTCCAACGGGCTGTTTAGTGCATTTGGCTTGCTGATAATTCAAGAAAAGCGACGTTTAGACGTATTTGGTGGTCGAAGAGCAGCATATTTGCGATAGATACCGTAAAACTCGTCAACTATCGTGAAAACACGATCCTTTTTATTTTTGGTGTCACCTAATTTTACAATTACGGCCGAGCCGACATCAGTTAAATCGTCAATTTTTAATTGGACCAATTCGTTCCTTCGCATGGCTCCACTAATTCCGAACACCAAAATTACCTAAAATTGAAACTTCAATTGATGAAGGGTTTTGTTTATAGGGATGTACTTACTTACTGTCTGTAACAAATATTTGCCGTCTGGCGCTTCTTTTATAAATTTATTAACTTCTTCAGCAGTTAAAGTTCTCGATTTTTTCAGTTTGTATCCTTGCAACATTATTTTCAGAAAGACTTTTAATTTAGGATATTGACTAATTCTAATTCTGGTAAACAATAAGCGTGCTTCTTATCATAGAAAATTGCGTCCATAATGTGCTTGGGGAAATTTTTTTTTTGACAGCTCTCCAAAATACGCAAGCAGGACGTTTTGCAAAAACGAAGAATTTACCATGTTTTGCTTTCGCCACTACATAAACTTGCTACAAGCTTCCTCATAGCGTTGCCGAGATTTAGGGGGCAACAACTTGAGGCTGGTTTCATTTGCTGCTTCCAAAATACTATTTTCATCATTATCCATATTTCAGAGTTTACAGATCACAACAATATTTTATCGTTTACAGTTTAGAGGAAATAACACACTTTTTAGAAATTCAGAAATTCACAGCGAGAATAAGAAACAATTTAAAATAATAAACTACTTGACCATAGCAACGGTTTAAGGTATCCAGATTATAGAGGAATTTGTCTCCGATGGAATTGAAAATTAATAATTAGTTTCAGTTATGTTGTTCAAACCGTCTATAAAATATTGTTCCTAACTCGTGCGAAAGTCCGTTATATTAAATAAAACACTCTATATATTTTTACAGTTTACATATCTTAAATTGTGTAATATCTAAAAGTTTGAAACTAATTTTAACATAGTATGAACTAATAATTGCCTTTATCAAATTACGTTTACTTTAAGATTATCAATTGTTTTTTTAAACATTTTCAAAGATCACTTTATTTCTAAAATTTTAAATGGAACACTCTATATCTAACTTAGTAGTCAAAAGAGAATAAAATAAGCTATCGTTTGGTATAAATATTTATGCATTTATTTTAAAACAACTTAGAGAAAAGAAGTTGAAATTAATTATTCAAATTAGAATAAAACATAAAATAAAATAAAATAAAATAAAAGCAAACTTTGAAAACCAATTGCAAGCTTTCATATTTCATGTTGTTCCTGAGAATCACGACTTTGGTTTCCGAACCTGGCCACCAAGACCCTCCCGGATAATTACGAAAAAATGTACAACACAATTTCACAAAACACAATCACATACTGCATATGAATACTAGAGTGGGTAAGGTTTGGCATGTTTAGGTTTTAGTGGTTTTCCTAAACCTTGAAGCAAATGCTTTGTTTAGACGAACCAATCCACAATTGCACACGGTTTCGTCACCACACTGTACAAGTTTATACTGATTTTTTGGGGCACCATACATAATACTTACATCACAATACAATATTTAAAATGTACCATAAGATTAAATAAATAAAATATTTCAAAAAACTTTTCAAACCTTATAAAGAAATATGTTCTATCAAAAATTGATCGTTCTAATAATGAGAAGATATCAATCTCATATCTAAACAAACAAAAATAGTACATAGACCGATAACGGGCAATAAGAGCTTATTCAAAAACAAATTAAAAAAATTAATTAAAATGAAAAACTAAAATCTAACAAATTTAGGAATCAATACAATTAAGTTAATCTAAAAAAAAATTAGAAATACAGAAAACTTTTGTAGCAATGCTTAAAATATGGACCACCTTCTTTTACCATTTTTGTATTTGCCGCTCAAAAGAACTATTTACCCTATAAAGAATGTTAGAAGTGACAGATGCAAAAACACTACTAATTCTTTGTTTCATATCTTCTTTTGTAGTCGGCGTGTCGTGATAAACGTAATCCCTTACGTAACCCTATAAATAAAGTCAAACGGTGTTAGATCAGGGAAACGAACTGGCCAATTTACTGTAGCTCCAAGGGCTATCGAATTTCCTGGGAAATTTTGATTTAACCACCGTGTTACTTCTATCACAATATAAAGATGCCACCAGGAACATTTTGCAAAAAAAAATTAATAAATCATTATTTAAAAAACCTAAATAATCTTTACCATTTAAATAATTTTCAAAAATACATGATCCAATAAGGTGTTGGCCTATCATTTCTCTCCAGAGGGGACTACTTGTTTTGCTTGTTTGTTATTCAAAATATGCGATATGTCGGTATTTTTTTGAAAAAGAGGTACAATTGTTTCCAAAGCCTGCCTAAGGTTAATTCAACTACAATAATTCATTTCATGGAATAAAGTTTGATTTTCTCTAAATTGTTTTAAAATAATTTAATTTTCCTTTTGACTACTAAGTTTTCGAGAAAAAGTGATATTTGAAAATGTTTAAAAAAACCAATTGAAAATCATAAAATGATCATGATTTGATAAATGCAATTATTAGTTCATACTATGGTAAAATTAGTTATAAAGTTTCAAACTTTTAGCTATTACACCACATAAGATATGTAATTTCAAAAAAGACAGATTTTGGCAATAAACTATTAAATAACGCTTAAACCGTTGGTTCAAACAGCTTACATCCCTACTTAATTGTAATGCTTACGAAGCGAAAAGAGCTCAACAATGATCTCGATGAAAATTTCTTTATTGACGATGGGACGGAAATTGACTCGAACATAAGTTGATAAAACTTAAGGCAAATTGGGTTTGAATTAGCAATCAGTCATCAAACAGTAAATCAAATTTTGCACAAACACAAGTTTAAATCTTTTAAATATCAATTGCATCAGCACTTGAACGAAGGTGATTACGAACGTAGTATGAAATATTGCATTTGGATTTTGCAGAATAACGTTTGGAGAAATTTGGAAATTTGGAATTATTTAACCGACAAAATACAAGATATTTGTCCCAAGAAAATCAAAATTTATTATGGGAGTGTAACTATCAAGTGCGGTTTGGTTTTAACGTTTGGCTTCAAATAATCGGTCATAGAAATCATTGGTCCAATAATATTTGAAGGACCTCTAACTGGAGGCAGGTACTTTTTTCTCGAAAATGAAATTATGGGCAGTTTCGCTAAATTGCCTCTCCATTTACGACAGGAATTGTATTTCCGACAAGATAGAGCTCCTCCGCATAATGCCTTTCTGACATAAAATATTTTTTCGCTTACCGTGCATATTTGAAATAATAGCTACTTTAAGAGGGGCATTTACCTAACGCTTCATCGAGAATTGGAAGTTATACAACACACATAACGTAAGAGGGTCTAGACGGAAGCGGTAAGCTAGTTGTACGGCACGTCTTAAAACTTAACAATTCGGGTTCGTCCGTAATAAATACATTTTTACTTAGCGATTTTTTTATCTCTTTCATAACATGGATATGATTAATGGTAATATGATACAACTATTCGAAGCTAAAATAAGGTAAGATCCTTAAAAATACTAACTTTTAAAATTAAACAAGTAAATCTCTAGTAATCAATAGCTACCGACGAAATTCTGTCGTTACTAGATCACACTGCAAACGAATGACGTGGGGATAGACGATCGCGTGGACATTATAAAATACTGACAAAATTTTGTGCAAATGCTCTTGCCGTTTTAGATATTTTAGATTTAATTATTACTTTATTTTAATGAAATTTTGCAACCTGTTTTATAAAACATGCAGCTACACCTTCAAGTTCGTATTTTCTTTCTATCTGTTGTAATAGTAATGCAAATGCTGTTCAAATTTAAGCATTTATTTTGATTTTTTGAGATCTAATAACTATTAAAAAAATAATAAATTAAGAAAAAGTTGAGCGCCACCTTCTAGATTCAACTTTCTTACACACTATTGCAAAATTTCAAGTTCAAAATGGTAAAACGGCTTTCCAAGATTTAAAACGGCAAAGGTCTAAAAGTGTACTTTTTTGTATAGGTAAACGCCACTCTTAACAATATTTGTTGTCGGGGAAGTGTCAAATCTGCAACAAAATTATAACTACACCTACTTCATATTTTTGAAAATTGGTTGTTTTTAATGTAGTCGGTAAAATAGAGAACTTGTCGCAACACGTGCCAGCTATTTTCGATCAGTAACGTACGAATAATAATTAATTTAAATTGGATTTACTTTTCTAATCTTACCGAATCAGTCAAAGAAAAACAAAAAAAAACATTTCAACACATTATCGTGTTCCTCCTAATTAAATTAACCAAAGAAGTGACTGTATAAATCGGATATGGCATAAGAGAGCAACAATAGTATATTATACACCAAGGTTGTGAAATCTGTAATTATTGCCTTAGCACCAGTTTATAAGGTGCGTAGGCAATAATGGACTTCACAACCATGGTGTATATACTATTTTTTCCACTACTAACCAAATTTAAGCCAAAAATAAAAAATAAACATTTTTCTTGTAAAAATCAAGTAGCACAGGAATGCAAATAAAGCAAAAAACATTATAAGCTACATACGTTGATAAACCAACTGCAACTGATTCACTAAACACTTGTGTGATATATTTCCCCTTCATTTTCTGAAAATTAATCGGAGTTGATTTAGGAGCAAAATGTGTGTCTTACGACATCTCGTGTAAAACATTGACACGTATGAATAGTATAAACTAAGAAAAATGCCAACAGTTAATTGTAACAACATGTGCACTATGCTATGCACTTTAAACGCACACATGTCGTTACAATTAACTGTTGGCATTTTTCTTGATTTAGAGCTAATCGCAGCGGTTTAGATTTGTCTGACATGTAGAAATTTGTAATGTCTTTCGAAGATGCTTTTTTGTTATTAAAGATTATATCGTATTTAATCAAGTTATTTTGCACCGACTTCAATAAATAGGGGACATCGAAGAAATAATAGATTTTCTTATTGTTTACGAGAAGGTATGGTTTTTCCGGTGATACATCTATAGTCTGTATACTATTGGCGCGGAGTAATAAACCTGTCAGAATGATCGAATCTCCCGTATTGCAGTGTCGTAGGTACCTGATACGTTTGGAAAATCATATTTTTAATAGGTGAATATATTATAATAGTAAAATCTACCTTGATATGAATTATTATGTGGTTATATGTTATTTATTTTATTTGTATAGTAGATCACATTACAAATTTTACTTCTTACGTATTATATACCATTATTTTTGTATCTTGGTATAATACCCACATCTACGGTTATTATTCTCGTTTCGTCAGTACCTGGGCTGGTGGCAACGTGTTTTCACAGATTAAACAATTGTTCTCAGACCCTAGATGGGTCGATATGCTGCAAGAGCGGCACAATGATCGTATTTTGGGTAGAATTTATTGGTTTTACTTAACCGTAGAAGTACCGCTTTCACAAGAAAATAAAGAATTATTTCAAGCAATTATGATTTATTACTCCGCGCCAATAGTATACAGACTATAACCTTTTAATTAGGTTTTGAAATTTTTACTACTGCCCTAACATTGGCACCGCATTGTAGTTGTAGCTTTTCTATGCAGTTTAATACTGTCGACTTCAATTTGTCACCTTTGCATATCGTATTTGTAAAGATATAGCACAAGGGTTGTTTAAATTTTTTATATATAACTCTAACCATGATCACGTACTAGTTTGAGCTGGCAAAAAATTTAAAACCTGCTTTGAAATTAACTTTTTGGGGCTCATAAAATATAATTTTAGTGAAAATTGTTTGTATTCCTTTGTATATCTGCTTCTTAGTGGTTTACGTCCACTTGGGCTGTCACAATTTGTGCTCTGCTTTTGGGAAGTAATCGTTGGGAGATGTTAACTTCAATTGAAATGCTTTCTTTTCACGTTGCAATTTAAGAATGTTCCTCCGTAATTTTCTTTACCTAAGAGTATTTGAGCTACAAGCTTGAGTAGTTTTGGTATAGCTAGAGATGTTAACAGGCATTTATTGCTTCGCCAATATACCTTGCATCATTTTAATATTAGGTTTCAGAAATTGACACTTGTAATTTATTTAGGAATGGCAAGTGTTCGCCACATACTCGTTAAGTTTTTAGAGTCGACATTTTTATGCAACAGATCGGACCTTCCAGATTCTGTTAACCATTAAAAACACCTACAACAAAATGTTTGTAATTTACTTAAAATTCTTCATGTAACTTAACTCGCCTGGTTAAATCTCCTTTGCGAAACCTGAAAAAACTGATTCTACCATCATATTTAATAAATAAATAAATTCAGGTTATGTATTTGCGGTTATGGGATGGGGGCGCGAATTTTAAACTAATGGCATTTTTTATTCAAATAATTTTATCGTGTTAGGTAATTTTAAGCAGCAAATACATTAAAGATAATCTCCTGGATATACAAAATTATGTTTCACTCGTTTTTGTTAAACAACTATTCTTAGATTCTCAAAAATTTGAATTTGTTCATTATTAACCTAGGTCAACAATAGAAAAAGAAAAAAAAACCACTAATAGAGAAATTTAACTTCTCAGTTGGCTAGGAGACACAATAATTGTCCACTTCACAGCTAGTAGTGGAAAAAAACATTGTTCGCCTACCATATTCAAAAATAAATCATAGCAACCCCAAAAATATGACCGAAAGCAATATTTATCGTCCCTAGGGCTGCTAAACTTATAACAACACGATTTTGTTATTTTTCACTTTTTAGACACCTTGCGTATTTTGACGTTTTACATACATTTTCAATCAAGAGAACAAAACTATAAAATAGTAATACTTTCTGATTTTGATTAATTGTGATGGAGTGATTGTGATTAGTGAAAATGAATAGTAATTCAAGCAGTGATGAACAATTTACGAATACTCCACCAGATTTGCAAGAGGAAGCTGACAATGTTTCTTTAAATTTGTTACCCGCAAAGTCAAGACGACGTTACGAAAAGTACTATAAATTGTTTAACAATTGGAAAACGAGCAAAAAGCAAAAACGTAACAAAAATGTTTTACTTGCTTATCTATCGGAAAGATCAAAGATTGTAAATTCAGCTACATTATTTTCTGAATTTTCAATGTTGAAAAGCACTTTTAAAGTCAAAGATAATATTAATCTGGATAATTTTCATAAAGTACGAGCATTTTTGAAACAGAATTCTGTAAATTACATACCCAAAAAGTCCAAAACTTTGACACAAGAACAATGCATTAAGTTTTTTAAGGAAGCAGATAATTCTAAATAACTTATGATAAAGGTAAACAAATTACATAGATAAACTAATTTCGATTTTGTTATTAATAGTTGAATTGTAGGTTTTTCTTATAATAGGACTATACTAAACTTGTCGCCGAAATGAGTTATTAAACATGAAGCTTGATCACATAGATAATAGAGGAGATATACTGATTGTTACAGTTCTAGAAACAAAAATAATATTACAAGAACGTTTACAATCACAAACAAAGCAGTTGATGAATTAAATCTACTTACAATATACAACAAATATATTTCTTAGACCTATCCAAACTCCTCATAACCGCCTGTTTATTTATTACAAGAACAATAAATGTACAATCCAACCTATAGGAAAAAACACATTCAGCAAAATTCCAGGGAAAATAGCTACTTTTTTAAAACTGCCTGAATCTAGTTCATACCCAGGACATTGCTTCCGCCGTAGCTCTGCAACCCTTCTAGCTAACTCTGGAAGTGATTTGATAACACTTAAAAAGCATGGAGGTTGGCGTTCTTCTGCAGTTGCAGAAGGATATCTTAATGACTGCTTGTCGAATAAGATTAACATTTCTAAAAAAATCCTAACAAGTCAAGACCAGCAACGTAATTCTACCACAAACAACACAACCGATATGTTAACTAAATCCGATCAAATAAATGAATTGCCAATTACGAGGGTTGCCTTTTAAGTGTCGGGAACAGAACGTTCCTTATCACCTAGCAACCAGAAAAACTGTTTATAAACAACTGTTAGTATTTGTCAATGTTAATGTCAAAATATCATTTAGATCGGCCTGATAGTTTTTAAACCGTGGCGTGTTAAAGTTTCCAAGTCGCTGTACGAGATGAAATTAAGCCCGGAACAATACCGCACGATTATTGTTTACAACTTTCAACGAAGCATCACTCAGCAAGAATGCGTCGCAGAACTTGTTGCTGTTTTTGGCGAAGAAGTACAATCAAAGACAACCATTTATTGCTGGTTTGCAGAGTTTCAGCGAGGACGCTCTAACCTTAATGACGAACCGCGTAAAGGGCGACCAAAAACCGCCGTCACTCAAGAAAACATGGATGCTGTTCGCAACATGGTTCTGGAAGATCGTCATGTGACATATCGTGAGATTCAGGCATCATTGGACATCTCAGGGACCTCAGTTCAAAAGATCTTACACGAAGAAGTAAGTGTTAAAAATTTGGTTTCCCGGTGGATACCGCATCTCCTCACAGAAGAACAGAAAACAGCTCGAGTCAATTGGTGTCAAAAAACTCTACAACGATTCAACTCAGGAGCATCAAAACACGTTTACGACATCGTAAGTGGTGATGAATTATGGATCTATAGCTATGAACCTGAATCGAAACGCCAATCTGAAGTATGGGTCTTCCAAAGTGAACTGATACCGACAAAAGTTGTTTGCTCTCGCAGCGTTGCCAAGAAAATGGTTGAATCGTTTGTTGCCAAATCAGAGCATGTAGCAACGATTGATCTTGAAAATTAATAATGCTCAATGGTATACGACCATTTGCTTGCCTGAAGTGATCGCCGAGCTTCGGAAAGATAACCCAAATCGACGCATTATGCTCCATCAAGACAATGCAAGCTCGCACACCGCTCGAGCCACAAAGTCGTTTTTGGAACAGCAAAATGTCGAAATTCTTGATCATCCTCCATACAGCCCGGACCTAAGCCCCAATGATTTTTTTACATTCCCAAGAATCAAGAATATGCTACAAGGGAAGCTATTCCAGACGTCTGAAGAAGCGTTGGATGCCTACAAACAGCGATTTTGACTACACCTACCTCGGAATGGAATAAATGCTATAACGACTGGTTCCATCGAATGCAAAAGTGCATGGACTATCGCGGAGAGTACTTTGAAAAACAATAAAAAATAAGTGTTATTATACCTCTTACACTTTTCTTCATTCCCGACACTTAAAAGGCAACCCTCGTAATTTAGATAATTCAATGCGCCATCAATTTCATCCATAAAGATAAGTAACCATAGAGCTAGCACTTCAAACACCTATCAAATGCCTATAAATTTTGGTATTACCATCCATAATATGGCTCAAGGTATAATTAACATTAATTACTATAATAAATAAATGCGTTATTTATTATTGAAGTTATTTTTATTATTATTGAAGTTATTATTGAAGTTTGTTAGCGAAAAATCATTGTGTGTCACACATGCATAAACGCTTTAGCAGGCCTTTAGTTATCAGCTCATAGCTGCGGGCTGCTAAAGGCAATTTTCTGCCCTTGCGACACAATATACTATTTAACATAAGAGGGCACTAAAACTCTAATTTCAGCCCGCAAACCGGGTCATTACTGATGTACTTTCGGTTTAAATAGTCTATGCAATCACCGTTACTACCCGTGAAAACCTAACATAAGACATAACGGCCCACCAATTGACGAACGTTCTTCGAGGTACAGCTATGAGGAAGAAGTGCATTGACGTTAATGGACAACATTTAGAATAATTGCTGTTGAGTTCATTTTGATGTTTCAACACCACCTTAGCGTTTAATTAGAACAAAATTGTGTTTCTTCATTTAGCTGTAATTTTAATGGTGTGCATCGCTTATTTTAATACTAGGTATGAATATTTTCTTGTTAATAGTACTAACGAATAGTATCACGGTACCAATATGGTTCAATTTGGAAAAATGAGTTTTATCTCAAAAACCATTTTTAACACCTTTACTCATATCACGTAATTTAGTATTTTAAAATAAATCGGAACCGTAGTAGAACAATTTAATGAAAAACTAAAAATTAAATTATAAAAATATTGACGTTTTAAATGTCACTTATATATAGTATCATTGGATTCAGAAAATTATGCATATTCAAAAAATACAATAATATACAGGGTGTTTCATTTAAAAACTGAAAGTTAGTATCACTTCCGACGAAACCGAAAGAAAAAAAGAATAATTTCTATGTCAAAAAGTGCCATTTATTATGTATAGTATAAGTAATCCCCAATTTCAATAAAATACTTTCAAAAATAAAAAAAAAACGGAGGGTTTACCATCACCATGTTACATATGGTGTTTGTGTCCTTTCTAGTTAATCATGGGGATAAGAACAATTAAAAACATCGCTCTCTCTGCTTTTATTTCCTATAACAAAACCAAAAAGATAAAATTTTTTTGAACAAACTTCAGCGAAATTGAAAAGTCTTATTCCAAATAATCATTCAATTTGCTCGTCACAACATAACTGGGATAATAATCAATTTGACCACATTCAAAAATCTATAATTTGGAATTATGAAACTTCTAAAACCATAGATTTAACTCATAATGAATTCAATGTTTCGTTAACGGCACTACCTTTCCGATCAATTGACACACTATTGGATAATAACACATTTCGAGTGTCAATGGGGTTCTGATTAGGTCTAAAATTATATATTTCTAGTAAATGCATACGCTGATGTAATGCTGATGATGTTTACAGACATAATGGTCTAAGCTGTTCTAAATCTAAGGACATTAAAAAATTAATTTAATTCTGGTTTGTGTTTTCTGGTCTCTATACATTCATAAGAAATTAAAGCCTCCTGGTCTATGCAAAGGTGATGAGAAAAGAGTAGATGGAATGATCCTCGGTCCCTGAAAAAAAGGACAATGTCTAATTAGGATGTTACGTGTTCAGACATTTAGCACCTTCCCATATAAAAGTTTCAGCAGAAAAATCTTGATATGTCGCAAAAAAAACCGCAGCTGGAAATGTTTGGAAACATCAACAGGAAAAATTTTTCGCTTTTTGTGCGTGAACCATAGTCCTAATAAATTTTGTCCACGCCATCATATATTGATTACTATAAATTGATAAAGAGAGAAAAGAACAATAATCCAATGTAATCAAAAAAGCAAGAAAATTTCAAAATTTTACTTATTTTTTACTTAATTTTTTCAATAAATTATTAGTAATTATAAATTAAAATCATATAAAAACGACATTTTGATTTAAATTGGTTATAATTATTCTCTATTTCTTCTCAAATAAGTTATGTAATCTTGATGTTAAGTAATTATTTCCTCCTTAATATAACTTTGGCAATTAGATTTCTTGAAGGAGGAGCACCAAAAACCATTCAGTTGTTTATTTCGGCTGCCAAAATTACCAATTGTTAATTAACCTTATTATATCCGGTTTGAAAACCTCCGGAATTCGGTTCTTCAAGAATGCTCTCAGGTAAAATAAAAGTAGTGTGACAACGACAACTAAACATTCAGAAAAGTTTTTAAGTACATAAAGGAAATGGTTTTATGAATTTTTTTTTAATACATTAAGAAAGAAGAATGGGTGTTTTCCACCTTCTAACGAAGTCTGCAACATTTAATGTTTGTAGAAAAATGCGAATACAATTTATTGCAGTGTATGTAAATTTTTTATAAAGAAATAAAAACACTTTAATATGTTTGATGGTTTTTGCCCCTGGCAACAGGCAACCAACCTTACTCTTGATCAACCTTGCTTTTGTATAATTTTGAGAGGATAAAATTACCTACACGAATTCTGGTGTGACCTTTAGTCACTTCGTTTTTCAATAATAACGCTTTTGGGCTCATTAAGGTAATTGAATTGTTTCTTCTAATTAATTAACGACAATATCGTTATTCATTATTAGGTGTGTAGATGAGGATATGCAACAGTTTTAGATGACTCTTTAAGTTGGTACGCTTGATGAACATCGTAAGTTCGACTCTCATTTCAAATTCCGAATGTAACAATATCGCCATTTATTATTCTAGAATTTTCACCTGAAGGAAATTTCACCTTCAGGATTTACTTACTAATTCTCGTTATCACTAAACGACTCGCTTGAAGGGTGCAATAGTTCTTGAAACGCCTAGGGATGTACGTGCGATACTTCTAACTATTAATAGATATTAGATACCTGGGGTCACTCCAGGAGGGCTGGTTATTTAATTACAGGTCTAAATGAAATCTGATCCTACACGGTAATGCCAACCATATCTCTTGAAAAAGCTGTTCTCGATATATATTTCCAGATAAGTGATTAGAATTTAAGATTCAAGATTTCTTATTTAACTTATTACTTTTAACGCGAATGTCATGCACGTACAAGACGTTTTTGAATTTATTTCTTATGCGTTCTTAAATAAACATTTGGGTACCGTTTGTGACCTCAAAGGCCTTGCAGTCGATGTATTCCGAATTTATTTACTCTCAATTTCCTTTTAAAACTTTAAATTTATGCATGATAAATAGTTTAAGTCGTTATAAGATTATGCTATTTATTTACTAATTTTAATCAGTTTTGAGTATCGCTAGGCGCAATTCACTTAGTTTTTGCGTCATATGCTAATACATATTTGTGCCGTCTATGCTAGATCTAAATTTTTAATACGACCGAACTGTGATCAAGATAATTACTGTGCTAAGGATGACATATACTTGTATTGTGCATTCGTTCTCTTGAATTTTATTGTTTGTCTTACTGATGTGATTGGTTCTCGTCCGAATATATTCTTTTCTACGAGTTTGTGTGTTTTACTTTCCTTAAGACCTACGACTTATAAGAATAATACTAGGTCTCTCTAGGTGGCCCCCATTGTCGCATAAGAAACCTCCATCAACGTTCTTTGAAACCTCCCTGCGACCCACTCACCGCTAACGAGCTTCGGGTAGGTTTTTAATGAATTTATATATATAGGGTGTCTTAAAAAAAAGTGCACTTATATTGTTTCATAACATTTTCGATGACTCTTTGACAAAGATGTGGCTATATCTCATTCATAACGCATTGCATCTTGACCTTAAGCTCAGGAATTGTTTTTGGTTTATTTGCATAAATCCGAGATTTTACAAAACCCTAAAAAAAGAAATTGCACGGCCTTAAATTGCATAATCTGAATTTTGTGAGATGATTTGTCTAAATGTAGATCGCCGTATTGTTGACAACATAATTCATTGACTACATACAATTTTCTAAAAAATCAAAGTTAATTTCGAGCAATCCAAATGAGTTGAATCGAATTTAAAGGATCAAATTTGCCAAATGTTAAACGTAATTGTTCAAAGAATTAGTTTTGAGGAAATTCGTCCCAGTCGATTTTGTAAACATTGTAATATAGCCTGTGATTCAAAAAATTTTTCATCAAAGTGGACCATAAAAAAAATCATGTACGTCTACTCTAAAAACATAAAACTAGATGTGTTGAAATTAAATCTGTCAGAATTGACAAATGTACAAGCTAAGCTAAGATATACCTGTTATATCTTGCTTTGTCGTTCATGGCAAAGTTTTATGAACAATTTTTTTTCAAGCGTTAGTTATACGTGCGGAAATTTTAAGGAAATTCGTTAAAACCGCTTTTAAGATAATAAATTTTTTCAATTTTACACTATTGATTTTAACGGTTGAAAAAAAAAGAAAATATTTCTGAGAAAGCCCTAGACAGCTAAAAAGTAATTATACCGTAATTTATTGTCCAAAGAACTAATTTTGAGGAAATTCCTTTTAGTCGTTTTTGAAAAAACTAAAACATAATGGCTTAAATTTTTTCTTAATTGAGTTTTTCTAGAAAAACGACGATAGCTGTTTTAGGGGTTGAAAAAAAAAGCATCTCTAAAGATCCTCTAGACAACCCTAGATATGAAATTTGAATAAAGTCGTTCCATTCGTTTGTCATCTAGGTCAAGTACATACATACATTCATACAAACATTTTTTTTACAAATTGCGATTACAATACTTTCTCTCCAGGTATACGAGAAAATAAAATTATAAAAGTATAAATAGTGCACTTTTATTGTGAAGCCCGATAGTTTGTTTAGCATACCTTCACTGGTTAATAAATAAATACATTTGGCAATACAAGGAATTGATCACACCCTCCTACTTTGTGAAAAACTTAATTGTTTTTTATTTTTTCTTTGTGTCGGCTGAGGAAAAATTTATTCATACCTTATTAAGTGTTCTTGTAGACTTTGGGCTATTATAAACCTCGCCTACGTCTCAGCTTACATACTTTGCCTGCAGTCTGCAAGAAAACACATTATTTCTTACCTTGGTTTAAAATCTAATATAATATAATACAATATAATATAATATAATATAATATAATATAATATAATATAATATAATATAATATAATATAATATAATATAATATAATATAATATAATATAATATAATATAATATAATATAATATAATATAATATAATATAATATAATATAATATAATATAATATAATATAATACAATATAATATAATATAATACAATATAATAGTATATTATTATGCTTCATCATTGTTAGTGTTGCGAATAAGATTTTTAAAGGATCTCCTAAAACTACACAAGATTTATCATATGTGTATTGAATTACCTCGTCAGGTACTTTGGTACACAAATTATTTGTATGTATAGTGAACAAAACAGCCCTCAATGGTTTTCTGGGTCACACCTCTTGATAGTCGTTTATTATTTGAAATTACCCATTCCACATATTAGGATATGTTCTTTACAAAGCTTTGGATCTAATAAAGTGGAGTGCCTCAAATTTCTACCTTATCTAATTTACAGAACAGTATTCATGGTGTACCTTGTCAAATGCTTTTCAGATGTTGACCTTAATGCTCACAACATTTTCTCCCTGTTCGATACCTGATATTATGTTTTGAAAAGTTTGTCTTCCGAAATCCAAATTAATTTATGTTAATGATATTATATTTACTTAAACAACTGTTCAATTGAGATAATAAAGATTTTTCAAAAACTTTTTAAAATACTGACAAAACAGAAAGATAACGATAGTTTGTTATAAACTGTGTGTTGTTTTTTTTATGTTGTGTTACATTCTTGGATAATTTTAAAGCAGTAGGAAATTTACCTTTACATTAATTATTTTACATAACGGGATTTAAATACTTCAAACAAAGATAAGTGACCCAAAAACATAGAATGTTGCCGTATCTTGGTACACAAATTCTTAATTTTTAGATAAACCGGGTTTGCTTATTTAATTAATAAAATAATTAATAAATGCATTTGAAATTATACTGTTGTCAGTGTTTTTGAAACCATCCAAGTCAATTATTTTTGTGGGACAAACCTTATGATTATTTTCGATTGTTTTAATCATATTCCAAGCAACTTTTATCTTATTTTAGAGTTGCAAATAATAATAATAATTAGAATTGTTAAATAAATACTTGTTTTTAATCAAGTAATAGTCGGGGTCGCCACCTCATGAACAGTTGCTATGTACTCAGATTTGTAGACTTGCGTTCGAGGTACCCAACACTAATGAGTTTCAAAAAAGGTGAAACGCGTTTATGTAGGTTTCGCTCGTAATTTTGCAATTATCACTGGTTACTGTTTCACTCGGTTGAGAAGAATTTGATGTATTGCCTTAAAAATCTGCTTAGCTTTTTTCGCAATGTTGAAGAGTTCACAGGCTGCATTTTACATTGTACATATTTCTATACTCGTTTTTAATGTTTTTCGTAGAAAAAGTGTTAAATCAGCCCGTGAAAATTAGTTAACGCTCTTTGTCTTTCTCACTCATTAGTAAACCGTTAGTTTTCCTTACTTATAATCTACTATTTCTTTGATTAAAAGTTATACTCTATCTTCTGAGTGTAATGTGATCAAATTATTCAAATGATTTAATTTTGGTTTTTATGCATTTTATTTAAAAAATGAGTAATGATAAATAGAATATGTTTTTATAAAATATTTTTACCGTTCCACTTCTAATTATTGAAACATTATTTGTATTAAAAGAAAAATGAATATATTATATAATTTGAAAGATTTGATCCCTTGAGCGATGTAGAGTTCATCTTTAAGAAAAATATTTCCGTTTATATTATAAATTGAATTCTAATCATACAGGTTCATTAAATTTATATTAAAAACATATTACCTATGCAAAATTACAGGAATTAATTAATTTCATAAATCCAATTTGGTAAATATTGCAATGTATAAAATCGTTCAACCTAAATATAACCATATTTTTAAATACACTTTATCTTTTTTTTTTATTAAAACTGCACATTACATTAATGGCAATTATTTTTATTAATTATTTTTTATCTCTAAGAATTTTCGTTTACATAGTTACCGACATATTATTTAAAATTAGATCATTACAGACTCCCTACAAATTGCAAAAAAAAAATTTGAATTAATTGTATTTCATATTTTTTAAATTAATTTCATAACTCTTTTAATGTGTTTAAACTTTTCAAATTATATTGTACTTTTAAACTGCTAATTATGCATTAATGTTTTTAAATTAACTTTTAAATTCTAACTAAACCAAATTTCATTTTTATTATTAATTATTATCATTCACACTCATTCAGTCTTATTTCAATAATCCTGACTTACCATCCTATCTTATTTTCTTTTCCTTGTTTCTGACAAAATTGCTTTATTCTTACTAATTACCTTCCTTAACATACGAATTAATGAATGTTTCTTCTTCTTTCTTACTCAATCAATAGTTATTTCCTCACTTGCTTTCAAACATTTTTCTTATCTTCTTTCCTATTCTTTTAAATCTTCTTCATTTTATTCCTTTCTCAGCCTTTGCCTATAATATTTTAAACATCATTTCCTTAGACTTCATAACTTTCCTCTTCATTTTTATCTACTTCATCCCATTCCTTTTTCACAAAAACTTTAATTCCATTGCATTAATCTTATTTTTTCTTTCTTTAAACTTTTGTACTTTTTATAACTTCATATTTCCTTCTTAAAATTTCTTAACCTTCTTTTTTCTCTTTACTGCATTTAAGCTTTATAACATTTCTTTGATTATCTCAATTTATTTACGTCCATGATTATCGATCATTGTTTCTTCTTTAATCCCTTAAAGAACTTATTCCTTTTTCTTAACATCTAGTAGCTACTTCTTAAACTTTACCAAAATTCTTGTAATTCATTAGTTGTCATTTTACGTTGCCTTTTCCTACTCTTTTTTTTTTATCCAGGAGGTGGATGAGCTTTTATATCCTTTACATTTTTCTCTCTGGGCTGCTTGGTTTACTTGCATTTTCTTTAAGTTTTCTTTATTTCTTATTTGTCTATTTAATTCTTGTTTGTCTAATTCTTCCGAAATCTCTTCTATTATCAGCTTTTTATTTTGATTGTTCTTCTGATTGTTAATTATTGCTTCATCTGCTTCTTCTTCCAATGCTGGCTTTAATTTTGTCTTGCATTTTACGACTTTTACCTCAAATATACGCATGTTATCTTTGCACGGTTCTTTGTTTTCTTCAAGTTAGTAATCAAACATCATTGTGATGTGGAAGCGCCCCCTTGTCTTTCCCGTGTTTTCATCTTCTATTAATGCTCTTGGAACAAACGCTAATAGTATCCTCCTTTCATTATCTTCATCTTCTCGTTTTCTTTTCTTTTCTTTTAACATTTTTGTAAAGAATATGTTCCTTAATATCCAGGGTATCTCATATTTAACTTGGAACGAGGAGGATTTCTCCTTCTTTGCTTGTCTCATACATCATTTGCCTTATCAGAAGTTTCTCTACTTCGACTGTACGTTTTTTAAACCTGTCCTACAATCAAAATTTTTTCATAATATGCTTCTAATTCTTTTTCATATTTCTGATTATCATACGTCCCCATTCTTACTGGCATCACTTTTATTTCTTCACACGATGTCTTATATCTCTTTTGTTTTTCAACACACTGTCTTCTGCAATTTTTCTTATAATTTCATCTTTCATTTTTCGGTTAGTTTCTTCGTATGTTTTACCCATTCTCTCTTCTAAACCACTTATTTTGTCTACTACATTTTTTGTCTTACTGTCTGTTTTGTTACTTTAAAGGTTTCAAACAGGATCGGGTATGATCGTAAAATTAAATAGGTTTTTCTGTTTTTTTTGTTTTGCAAAAATTATTGACATATTTATTATTGAGATTCGACGTATTTTGTATTTGTACTGAAAAGTTGTTATTTGTAATTTTAAAAAATATATATTTGTTTACGTTCTTGATATTGAACAAGCATCTTATGGAATTGGGGAAACCGATGGCTTACCAGCGCCGTTAAATATAAATTGCCGAAGAAGAAGATTTATAAATCAAATTATTCCACTGTCCGTGTTCTCAAATCTATTGTTAAAAATTTCAATTATGCTATTCTTCTGATCCTCCAATCCATATTATTGTTAACTTCTTTTATACTTATTTGTATGTTTTTCTCCATATTTACTTACCATATCATTTTTTAAATTTTTCTCCATATTTTTTGTACGTTTTTTAAATTTTCCTTTGTTATCATTTTCTTTACCATATTATTCATAATTGTTTGCATGTTTTTTAAATCTTTCTTCGTTGTCATTTTGTACTCTATATTATTAGTATTTGCTTGCATGTTATTCAATTTTTCAAATAATCATTGAAATAATTCTTTTTGTGAACTTGGTCCACTTATGGCTTGGTCTTGTCTTCCTACCTCCTGTTCTTCAACTTCGGATAAAACGGTGAACGTCCTATCCTCTTCTCCTGATGCTTCCTGTACATCCATGTCTTCATTTTCTCTAGCCCTCTTCTTATAAACATTTTCAATTAGGGTCGCTAATTTATTTGTAGTTAAACACAATTCTGCCCGACGTTGCTGGCGCAAAATTAATGCAATGTATAAAACCGTTCAACCTAAAAATAACTTTATTTTTAAATACTGCACGTTACATTAATGACATTTATTTTTAATTAATTATTTTTTTTAACTCTGACAATTCTCGTTTACATAGTTACCGACATATTATTTAAATTTACATCATTACAATATAGATTAAGTCTACTCAAAAAAATCAGAGTTAAAATTAACCAAACTGTAAGCAAGAAGCTAAAAATATGACGCTGCTTTGAATACAAATAAATAATTATATAAATTAAAGACAATTAATTATTAACTTAAAAGGAAAGATCATACAAATGAATGTAATTTAAAATAATTAATACTCTATTTCATTTAATGATATTGTACATTAAAAAGTATTGCCGGCAATATCTATGTAGGTATTAGTAATGCACGTATGCATTATACATACATATATTTTTTCCATATGTCGCTCATTGTTAGCAAAAAACTTTATGTTATGTTTTTCAGAGGATACATTTTCGTCCCCTCTTATGAATATAAATACAATTTCAAAATTGTAATTAGAAAAAACACAATCTGTAGGTGAAAAATACTTCTTCTACATATTTTATATAAACACACAAAATTTTAAATGTTTTTACACTTCCCAAGAATAATGGAATATTTCTCTTATGAACAAATTCTAATTGTTCCAATTTGTAAAATTAAAATTCCAAGTTAATATTCAAATTATAATATATTTTTAAAAAACGTGAATATAAATTGAAAATAACTTCAGTGTTACTAACTTCAGTTAAACAGCTATTAGAAATGATCTTCTTTTGGTGTAATATCATAAAGGGTAATTGCGGCGTCAACCTTTGTATCCTACCATAAACTTATCGTTTCAATTCCTCAAGGGTTTTCGCAGGCTTCGCATAAGTTCTTATCAAACAAATGCAAAGGCTTATTACTTGAAAGTTTTGTTTTTCTTTAATATTTAAAGTTTACATTTCAAATAGAAAAAATTCAATTCCAACTTGAAAGTTAAAACTTATATTAAGGAAACGTGTAAAATATTTATATAATAAATTTTATATTCGCGTTGTGTTTTTTGTTAAACTGTTAAATTATTTTTGCTTACATTTACAAAAAACTATTGGACAGGAACGTATATTATAGTTTAAAATAGAATATCGTACCGTTCCAGATGCTAACTGTGTTATTGTCATCGATAAACTGGACAAAGAAATGCCAGCGGGTGTATACAGTTTCCGACAAATTTGTTTTCCGTGTTGAGAGTGCACTAGTTCGACAAATAAAAACGTCAAACTATCTTATATTGAAAAATAGAAAGAAAAAAGAATTACTTGCAAGCATTTTCGTTTTACGCGTTTATTTAAATAAATTTATTCAATAAGAAAATATTTAATTTATTATTACAGAAAAAAGTGCAATTATTTCATTAGTATTCAGGTGTTCCTTTATTCAATTTAAAATTTCCTGATTTGAAATTTTACAGTGCATCCACGTGTAATTTTATCGTCGACATTTTACGTACAAATTTTTGTACTTAGTTTAATTACAAAAGCTGTTGCGCTAATAAAAGAGGAAAACCGACAAAATTTTTAACTAACTAAAAGAATAAGAAAATAAACAACGTCTTTTCTTAATTATCTTTTTAAAAAACGTATATAATGGAAAAAGCTTGTAACGGTTTGAATTTTCTTTGATTTTTACGTTGGAAAATATGCTGTCCTTTGAAACGTTTTAGGGCAATGTCTGAATTAAGTCAAAGACGGCTAATGAAAGTGCTTCGCTAATACTTTGTAAATATTTTATTAAGTACATTAATTAAAGGAACCATTTTGATGACGAGCTTGTTTTTCTAATACCGGTAATTTATAAACTAAATACTGGTATATCTAAAAAAAAGGTCCTAAATTTTTTTTTGTTTAATATTCATATTAAATAATAATAAAAGTGTAAAAGCTTAACAAGAAATGAAATTCTTAGCGCCAAGTTTTTGAAAAAGGTTTAGGAATTACAATAGTGTCAGTACGGCCAATAATAATTGTTTAAGTGTTTTATTCCTTTAACGAAAGGAAGCTTTAACTGTAGAATACCTGATGAGATTTCTTTTGTCACTTATACGTTTCAAGTAAATTGTAATTAAGTTTTAAAATTTCAATACCCGCCGCAGACTTCCGTTCTCGAATAATTAAAATTTTTTAGAAAAGCAACATTAGTTTCTAATTTTTTCATACAAAGTGACATTTTTCATCAAAGTTGGTCTCAAAATAATGAGTTAACTTATCATAACTACTTACTAGAAATAAAATTTTCTGTCGCTAGTTATGAAGTTTATAACTTGTCTAATTGTTTTAACATTTAGAAACAAAAGAAAGAACAGGCGCTTGTGGCGTTCGTCTAAAAGAATGAAAGTTAAATTTAAAATTTTTTTTTTATATTTTCCTATGGTTGTATGGGGATAACTTAAAAACTCAGTTTTAATGTTTTTATTCAAACTTGTACATCATTTAAAACAGTAAGTATGAATCGTTTTTTTTTCCTCTGTCCCTTATGGATAATTTTTTTCTTTCCAAGAAAGTGCAGGACTTCTGGACCTTTTTTTAGTGGAAGATTTCGTAGTTATGATAAGCGGACAAACAATAGGTTCCAGTTTTTGGCGACGTTTCAAACCCTTCCTTGAGCCCGAAGAAGAATCCGCAATATAAAGGTGCGAAACGTCGCAAAAACTGTAACCTGTTGTTTGTCCGCTTAGAAGGTATAACCTACTGAAATCTTTCAGACGTCATGTACTTTCTTAGCAAGAAGAAAACAAATCATTTAAACAGGTAAATTTTCTCCAAACTTCATTTATTGATAAGTATACTCTTGTAAAGTTCTTCTAATAGGAGGTGGGATTAACAAAAACAACTCAGTTAGTTGCAATTGCCGACGTTTCACCCACCAAACTTTGTTGTCTTCTTATCTTGGTTATCCAGCATCGCAATGAATTAAACAATCGCTTTAATAAATCCGTTTTTCTCTTTGTTAATTGCTGAGATTTACTTATTTTCTTCATTAACCAGTAGGTGGAAAGATTTTTTAACTTGCTAGCTGTTCATTATTAGACTATTACTATTTAAAACTAACAAGTGTTAATGTACTTTGATGAAGCCCAAACCACCAACCGTATTCAAAGGGAGTCGTTGGAAGTAGCTATTCAATGTAGGTATAGTATCTGCTTTCGATGTAGACATACATCGTGATAGTAAAGAAACATTTACCAAATGGAAGCCTATTGAAAATATTTAATTGTAGGATTAAGAAACCGATACATTCGCAAACTAACATGGCCGAAGCTTTTAAAAATAAGGGCAATGACTACATGATGCGCAATGGATTATATACTGAAGCTGCCGAGACATACTCAAGAGCAATAGAAATAAATCTATATAACGCTATATACTATTGCAATCGTGCTGCCGCATTTAGTCGATTAGAGTACCACAAAAAAGTTATTGAAGATTGCGAATGTGCTGTGAGATTAGATACAATTTATGGAAAATCTTATGGACGATTAGAAATTGCATATCCGCACTTGAATATGTTCACAAACTCTTGCGAAACAAGTATTAAACCTTTAGAATTCAAACTTGATAAACATGGAATCGCAGATCTTAAAAAACATGGGACATGAAGGAAATCAAAAAATTGAGGCTTTGTTAAATATTAAAAAAATGTGGGCGAAATGTCGGCAATTGCAACCAACTGATTCTTTTTGTTTATCCATCTCCACCTAGAAAGACTCATTAAGAGTATACTTATCAATCATTTAAAACGTTTTTATAGTTTTAGTTTTTGCTCTAAAATGGATGGTATTCAAGTAAAAAAAATAAAATTCATTGAAATGTAATGAGTTGTTTCTCCAGTGGCGTTTGGCTTTAAAATATCTCAATAAAACATAGTCAAAAGGATTTAAACCAGAAGGTCGTAGTGACCAAACGTGTGGTTCTGATCTGCCAATCCGCTGTTCCGGATAGGTTTCATTTAATAACTTTCTAGACTAATATGCGTAGAAGCTATCGTGCTTAACCACATTTCGTGTCGCTCTTATAGTGGTACGATCCAGCAGTAGGGGAAAATCTTTTTCGAAAAAATTGCGAATTGACCAGAAGTTATGGAACTTGTGACAAAACTAACGTACAATATTGTTTTCGCTACTCTTTCATAAATTACATGCTTTTTTTAATGTTAAATATGAATTGTTGGAATTTTCGACTAAGGATGTCGTTGATATGGGAATGACCTTCCTTTTTAATATCAAAATACGAAAAATAAAAAGGATAGGACTTTTGTTGGAAAGAATTCTGAAAGTGATGATATCAATTTAATAAGATTGTGTAGCAAATATATCTCGTTACGGAAGGTAAAAACTCCACATTCACGATTTTTTGTAAGATTTGTTGAGAAAAAATGTGGCACTCAATATGTTGGAAGAATACATTTTACAAAATTCCACAAAAACTGCAAATTGTTTCAAAATACCCAATCTGCACATGACATTGAAGATGGAAATCGGCATCGGTGACGAAAGGATACGTTGAAAATTCAATTAAAAATAAAGAGGAAATTGTAGACAAGATTTCGGAATAGTATATTCTGTAATAAGTTTGGAATATGGCATATTCCGCACGAGTGGAACGTTCGTCACACATCCAATAAAAAAATGTTAACAATTTAAAAACGTGGTAGTTGTCATCAATTGTTACTTACTTTTGAATTAAGGTTAAGGTTAGGAAAAAATTCCTTTTATTTGCGATTTATTAATTAACAATAACACAGTTAATAGTATTTAGTTGATTTAGTTTTTTAGTTATTATTTTATTAATGTTGGCAGCTTTCTGAAGTGTATGATTAAAAAATTGTTGCTTACTATTCCAGATAATTGATGCGATAAATAAGATGGTAAATAATTGAACTGGTTTCTCCGGAAGCATACCCCAGAAAAATAAAAACGTTTTTGTGTGGGGGGTGTCCGTCCGTCCGCACGGTTCTCGACTCGAGTTTGTTTCTGTTTCATTACTGTAACGCACAGCTTATCTCATTCTCAATTTATTGTAACCCTTCCTACTGTACGCGTATGTAGCATGCTGGCTCATCTAGTATGTATTTAAACATATACTTGAAGAGGTGCTCAATTTATCATAATTGTGCAAAGTAAATACTTGCTTTAGTCAAAGGAGAGAATAAATTTTCGATAAAATTGATAACTTTATTTTTAAGATTTAATTCATCGATACCTCAAAAATAATAAAGAAACCAACTAGTTGACAGAAATCTTCATTAAAACATTGTAAATCACTAAATTTTTTAGTTTATACTAATCCATATTTTATTAACGAGATTGTCGAACACTTTGCATGTAAATCACATTAGTCCATTAGAAAAGAATAAATTCATTTGAAATCTGTAGAAAACTTTGTATGTCAGTGTATTTTTTAAATAAAATAACTAAGATAAACATATATCTAACAAAAAACTAGAATTCTTCTAAAAAATGACTCTGTGATCACATATTTGGTTGCATGCTCGAAGGCAGCCATCTAGTTTTGTAAATCTGCAACTAAAAGTAATAACTTTTCATTTGGATGTCTATGTTCAACTTGGTGTAAGGAGGCATTACTCTTGTCTAACTTTGAAAACTTTGTATGTGTTGGACATGGCTGTAAATGTGTGGTGAATCTGCGTTACCATTATCATCGTTGTCTCTAATTGTGGGTCCATTATATTTGATAAATACTTCATCACAACACCAATACTTTCGTTCGTTGTTACCATGTTGAATGAAATTATGAGACTACCCCTCAAAGAACTCCGCACAGCCATTTTGGCCTTTTTGTTCTCTTAATAAACAAGCCATTTAGGTTCGCGATGACTTTATATATACCATATCAAAGTTGTGTTATTTTAAATGGATCGCCCTGTATTTTTTTTTTATTTTTGAGTTATTTTTTGTTCTACAATTTAAAAAATAAAAAAAATACAGCGTGTTCCATAAAATAACTTTGGTATAGTACGTGTTCTGGAGCGCCCTGTACAATCGAAAATATTTTTAAATGTGGTTTCAAATAATCTCGATGTATGTATGCCTTATGATTTCTTACCTTATTTGTCGTTTTAGTGCTACAGAATAATTCGTTGGAAGTTTAGATTGCTTCCATTAGTGAATGAAAATCGGATGGTTACAATAAACTATGAATTTGTATTTTTTAATTAATTCGAATCGCTCTGGTGCCTACTTTCTAACAACATTTAAAATATTTGGAGGTTACATTTTTTGGAAGTTAATTTTACGTTAATTTACGTATATATGTCTTTAAAAATGAGCTATATTAGAACTTAAAATTAAATTGTATTATTTGTGCCCGATATTACAACAATTAAGCATCGTTAATAAAATTTTTGTAATAATTGTCCCCAAAAGTAACAATATGTTAACAGCCACGAGATGGCCGTGCCTGTGCTCATTCCGTAACGAGTGCGAGAATATTCTCGCACGATGTTTTGGAATTTACCTATTCTATAATTGCAAATTAATCCAGAATATTAGTATTCTAGAATAGGAGTAGAAAAACAATAAACCATTAACATCAACACGAATCATTCAACCATTGCCTCAGCTTCCAATGAAAATAATAAAGTGTTCAGTTATGTTAATTGTTCGAATATAACTGCAATAATAAATAATAGCTAACTAATGTTTCTCCGCATGTTTCTTTTTTGTATTCAAAATATTTCTAATTTTACATCAATGTTAAAATTTTTTTTTTCTATGATGATAAAATCTGTAAAAGTTATAACAACCAACTTGGCTAAAGTTAATAAATTATTTCAAATCATTTTTCAGTTTTATGAACAAATAATAATATAAAACTTTGGATTATGAAGCAGAATAGAAGTAAAATTGTAAACAGCTTTTTAAATTACATTTTTTAAGAACTCACAAAGAGTAACTAATTAACATTTATTATTTAAAAAAAACTTTTAAATACTGTACAACTTGTTTGTTTTGTTATTTAACGTGTAAGTACTTTCTTAATTCTTAGAGTTAATGTGCACTAAAAACTCCAAATAGAAAAAACCTCTGATAATTTTATTTACTGAACTAATGTATAATATTAAATAGATTTGGAAGATTTAAATTTACCTCCCTTATTGCAGCATTGATGTTATAGTAGCATAAGTAACAGGTACTTTTGCAATCAATACTTCTATATAATTTACAAGCTCTCTTAAATTCAAGTTTATTATTATGAATAATATAGTCTCTTATTTTTCTCCAACTTACTTTGGTAGAATGTCACATCCTTGATTCATAATAGCGCCCATAGTGAGCCAGAAACAGTTCCTCAATCCCCAAATGTTTTGAAGCTGTTCCGGTTCTTGATTGCACGGGTGTGAATTTTCCCAGTCGCCTGGGGCTAATCTAAAAACAAAATAAATAAAAATAAAGAGTAAAAGTGCTTAAAGAATACAAAATAAAGTCAGACTTTCATGTACACAATCGAATACTTTTAAAAGTGCAGAAATAAAATACTTTAATTCTTCAACTTCTCTTTCTTTTCACAAATGTTCAATTTGTACAAAATACGTCAAGGTGATTATACATCTATATTTATTTGCGTTTTATATGATAAGACGTAATAAAATGTCTTCTAAATTTTAAAATATGTTCATTCATTACCTTGCTACAAGGAAAATTATTGTCGATATTCCCAAGTATGCAGTTCCCATATATAACCAAACATCCAAAGATAGGGGATCCATAAATGATAATAGTGCTGGAGGTTCTCTTCGGGCTTTCGAATGAAGTATGCTGATACCTAAAATAAATTGAATATCATTATAGGTATTCTGTGAATTCGTCTTTTTTATACGAGTAAAGTTCTAGATTTGAATATAAAAATGTTATCTTTTAGTATTTCCTGTAATTTATCGCATAACTACAATGATGTGTGATGAAAAAATTTCAGTTTTAAGTGGAGTTTTCAAACTCCAATTCTTAGCTATATATTTGTCTGTTCTTGTAAAATGATTAATTTTTGTAGGAGAGTGATTGTGAAATTTGTTAAAACGATTACAGAATAAAAATTGCAGAAAAAACGGATACAGCAAATAAGTAACAGTTAGTATATGAATATATTAATTTAATTAACCCAATTTTTCATGTTATAATTAAATACATCATTTTTTATTATAACTGTATGTTTTCCTCTTCAGAGCAAATTAAATAGCATGGCAACAAAGAAGTTAATTTTGAAATTATTGTTTAAGCTATGAAAATTTTAAATCTCATTTTCAAACTTTTGACAATCGTTTCTACTTAAAGAAAGAGTGCATAAAAAGTTGCATATAAATGCACAGGAAGAAATTATGAGTTTCACCCTTTCAACGACAAATATATAATTTCAATTTTTAAAGAAGAAGGAGTCGATTTTTATACATTTATCTCAACATTTTAAAACCTCTGTCGTCAGCACTGGACACCCCTCCGACTGATAATAGTTATTCAACAAACGTTCTATTCTGAAATTATGAGACTTCCGAGAAAAGGGTAGAGACAAAGAGAAGTGAATACATTGCTTTTGCGTTAAGAAGAAAAATATCAAACATCTGCACAAAAAGGAAAAAAAGTTCTACTTTACTTTTACCTTCCTATCGAGAAAGCATTATTTTGCTGGAGTTTGGTTATGGAAGAATGCTACTGCTGCCACAAAAAACATGAATGAGAGATAAACTATTTTAAGTTCTGTTTGCATTAAAGCAACACAAAACGTGCTCTACTCTGAATTTAATTTTATTTACGATTTTGGGACCTTTGTTTCTATTTATTATTCAATGAAACTAGACACTTTTTTATTATTTGAACTTAACTAAATATTGTTTCTCCGTTCGTGTACAAGTGCGTCTTATTAATGTATATTTATTTTATATCAAGTCGTGACTGTGATTAATCAAAGCGATTGATGGTTTTTAAACATTTTAGATTGTTGGTTTTTAATTTAATATGTTAGATACGACTAGCATGCCTTAATTTTAAGAAGTCTTGAAAAAGCCCGCATTGGTCGGCCAAAACGTAAGTAATTTGAAACCACTTAAAAAGGAATCCTTACAAGAATAATTATCTACAAATTCAATTTTGGAGGACTAATAAATCTAATTCAATTTAAGTGAATAAAATTCATTATTGATTCTTTATTTAAACTTCGCAGAAGAATAGAATTAATTTTATTTTGTTATTTAAATAAAATACCCAGGTACCGTTTCCATTCTCTTGTGTGTGTATATGTGTTGGTACTATTTCAGTTTTGTACATAATTGTTAGTTACAGCAGCGTTCTTGATGCAGTTGGGGTTTTAATTTCCTGATGTCGATTTTGGTATTGGGCGGCAATGGTTATCTATATTAACATTAATACTTGCAAGCTCTTCATTAGAATTAAGTTTGTTTTTAACTATTATCCATTAAATCTAAAAGAACTTAAAGAAAGTGTAATAGAATCAGGTGCTGATTCAATCACAAGCAAAAAATTTAATATTTAACAGGAGGATGATAAATCTTGCTTTTCTAATTGAATTCGTACCGGTTTAATATCATCATTAACCCAAAAGAGTAAAGTTTTTAAAACGTCTTTGAAGTGTTCAAGCACAAAAGTTGATAAAGAATTTATAATTAAGGTAAATATGCTCTTCTCATAGAAACATTTGGGTTATGTCTTGCTGAAACTGTTAAATAATGATCTCCTAAAAATAGGTTGCACTACATGTCTTTCTTTATTAACAATTATAAAATTATAAGCATGATGTGATTAATGTAAAAAATAAAGGTGATCATTGTTTCATCTGCTCAGGTGTATCTGCTTTGTATTCAGTTGTGAAAAGTTTTAGAACATTTTTGGTCCACATTTTAAAAAATATACTAAAATTTGATAGTATTAAATTTCTTATTACAAGAAATAATATAAGAAAATTTGAGAAATTTAATGAAGTATCAAATATTTTGTATATTATTAAAAAATCTGGTAAAAAACTAAAATTTTATAGTTTTTTTTTAAATAAGCATATTATGCTTATAAAACGATCAACCTTCTTATGATCTGTATTATATGTTTAAATGGGATGACCACCCATCATTTGGATAAAAAGTATGTAAGCCCTTTTATCAAAACAATTGTTACATCACGGACATAACAGTTTTTATTGTAAAGTAGTTTAAATTACTTTTTTCTAATTTTGACATATTAACAGATGTTAGTTACGAAACAGTACATTTTTTGTCACTAATGTTTATCATATCTGTATAAACCGATTTTCTAAATTTTGTTAAAGCAATAAAAAAAAACAAAGATTACATTAGTCAACAAAGTTCGTGCAGTCTTAAGAAATATGTCAAATTACCAAATTATCCCTCATACACAAAAGATCTTTAAAAAATATTTTCAAAATTTGATTATAAAACAGTAATTTCTAGTAGTAACAACTTGCAAAATCTTTTAGGCAATCCCAAAGACCCAATATAAATGTGTGATAAATCGGGAATATATAAAATAAATTGTAAAGATTGTAACCAAGGGCAAACCAAGAAACCTATTAAAACTCGTTTTAAAGAGCACTTATCTCATGTCAAATATCATCGAACAGATAGGTCCAGTGTTGCCATGCATATGCTTGAAAATGGCCATAGAGTAAGCGACATTGAATTAATTAAGAGGGAGAAACGAACTTTATTCTTATGAAAGTTTAGAAATTTTTAAAAACAGAAATTTGCTTATGAATTATGATGATAACGGTCCATTAGGAATTTTAAAATTTTTCAAACTTGTATAAGAATCAATTAAGTGAAACGAAGCGTGACACGCAGATAGTATATATAAGCTTCCTATTGTTATTAATTTTAGTATCGGTATCGCTGATGATGATAGCTTAGCTATTGAAACACGTGTCTGAGTAAAGTTTTTTTGGTGCAGTTTTTTGGTGTTTTTCTGTTTGTTACTTATTAATTTGTAAAAGTAACTACCGATTTTAAAGGATTAACAGAAATGTATTTTGCAAAAATTTGAATGGAAAATATTAAATTTGTGGTAGCTCATATTAAAGAACACTTATATTTACGAACAGTAACATACACCAACTTTTAGAGAATGCTTTAATTATTGGATATCTATTCATGTGCATACAGACATTACGAGCTCACATTGAGTATTATTTAATTGAATATTACAAATATCCATTTCCGTTAGTCCTTCATTAATTATAGTAAGATTCCCAAAACTAAAATCGTACACTGCTTGCACGAGCATTTGAAATCATCATACTTTCTTATCGTACCATACTTAAAATGTACTACAATAACAATTGGTATTAACAGGTTAGGATAAGCAAACAACAAAATGTTTTACATTTACTCGATCTTCAACGATTGTAGAGATAGTTCCTGTCAAATTTCAGTTTCGGAATAAACAAAGTGTAGTTAAAATAATTAGCTTATAATAAAAATACATGGTTGTTGGGGAATCGTCAGCAGTTGTAGAGATCCATATTACCTCAACTACCGCCAACAAAAATTGAAATTTTACAATTTCCTGTCTAACAAATATCACATCTGGATGTTCAAGACGTTAAAACGCATTCGAAAGAGACTGTACAATAATTAATGTATTTTTTTAAATATATAGTGTGTCCAAGATAAGGATGCAACAGCAAAGGATCTCAAGAACCGTGGAGAGATACTAAGTCGGTTAAATTTGGAACAAGTTGCCCACTCACGAGGGGTCAACATTTTGCTGTTGAGAAACTCGCTGAGTTCGGCTTACTTCCGCAGATTATTCGAAAAAAAAACGACTCACGTTGCGAAGAACCATCATCAACTTTATTTTTTCTTATGGAACTCAAAAAAGTACACTACGTATAAGAAAGAATTTTTTATTACAAATTCAAAGATACTACAATATGGTTATTCGTGATTTTATTGAGAAAAAATAACGTTTTTAGTAAATTTTCAATAATTTTGGTCTAGTGTGCGCTGAATGAAACCATGGCTTTTATTATTAATTCTGACAGAATATATTTGAATGACAAAAAAGTATCAGTTTAGCAACGTTTTCAGTAGTGTACTTTTTTTGAGTGCCATAAGAAAAAATAAAGTTGATGATGGTTTCTTCGAAACGAAACGTTGTAGTGAACATTCTGTGAACGTCATCTTGTAGAGCAGAAAGAGTGGCAAGGACAAACAGTTTTTTGGTAACTTTTCGAATAACTTCAGAATATAATATAAACGAAATGGCACAATTTCGGTTTTTTTCGAACATCTGCGAAAGTAAGCCGAACTCAACGAGTTTCTCAACAGCAAAATGTCGACCCCTTGAGCGGGCAACTTGTTCAAAATTTAACCGACTCTGTATCTCTCACGGTTTCGGAGATCCCCATGCTGTTCATTTTTATCTTGCACACACTGTATTTGAATAATAACCTTAACGTATTTTTATTTGTATTTTCAGTATAAAATTTAAAATGAACTATTTGCACTAAATAGTAGTTATATTTTGTATTCCACAATTTTTGATACATAGTTGTGTTTGTCTAGACATAATGGAAAGCGAAAGAGTAGTTCTCCGCCAGAAGTAAAAGAATTAGTGGACAACGCATTACACAGTTAATGTCAATAAAGTCTAAACATAAATATGTAAAAGAGTACTCAAACTTTATTACTTAGTGCAATCAAAATAAAGTAAGCTCAATTACAGAATATGTGGTATTTGCATATTTTGAGAATATGTATCATTCTAAGCAGTCTTCAACAATGTGATCCAATTACTCGATGACTAAATATAAACAAAAATATTGATATTTCAAAATTTTTGGAAGTAACTGTTTTTTTTGAAACAAAATTCCGAAAATTGTACCAAAAACCTAAAACACTTCAACTGGAGAAGTTTGATAGATAGATACTTTGCTATGAAAGTAAGTATGGCTATTAAATTTATTTTAAACTATTACCCACCAAATGAGTTAACTTATAATACCAGTAAGGTATTACTTACTCGAAATATTTTCAATAAAATCCCTGCAAGAACGTCGAAGATCTAACTCCGAACAATTTTTACAAAAACTTATTCATAGTCAAATAGATGATCCACTTTGCAATGTACTAATTTTCATTTTTAACAGTAAATACAAGATATTCAAAACTATTTTATTTAGAAGATGCGAGAACAAATATGTATTATAAACCAATACACAGAATGTGCTTGAATTAACATTTAACATGTTTTTTTTCTATATTAATACGGGTATTTTATTTATTTAATTTTAAGTTTTTTAGTTTTGTATTAAGTTAGGATGTATGTATACTAGAAACCATAATATTATTTTTTAATATATACTTTTGTACGCACATAATTAATAATGTAACTTGTACCTGTCCTGTTATTAGGATTTATTTTTCTGTTGGACAGATGTATTCAAATAAAAATAAATAAATAAGGTAACAATAATCTACATAGCATGTACTTACTTTTTTAGAATACTTTAATCATGGGATAGGAGTCTTGATGTCTCCCATCGAATCCTAACGTATTCGCATTTTATCAATTAATTACTCTGTATAAACAATAAAAAATAAATTATTAAAACAAAGTACGGATCCATTCGTTATCTTAATAAAAAAACAACTTTCTCATTAAATATTGATCTCAGTAATGTTGAAACTCGAGATTTCTGCAAAAACTTTAATATTCACTTGTAATTGAAATAAAAGTAAATGTTCGCTATTCCTTCCGGACATTACAATGCAGTAGTTAAAATCACAGTTAATTACATCATAGTTTCTACCAATTAACATTTAAAAAGTTAATATTTGTGGAATAAGCTCTATAATACCTATTATGTTTAATATTTATCCTGTATACAGTTTAAATTCATGTGACATTTGCAAATTGTTTGGTGAACAAAAATTGTTGCGCAACTGAATCTATACTTGTTGCTACATTCAATTAGGGTAAGATTAAGTAGGGTCGACGAGTAATTAATAAATGTGCAATTTTATATAACATTTTTATAATTATAAACGAGGGTCTTATTTTATTAGTTACATAAAATTAAAAAGTAATTAAGCATTTGTAGTAAAGACAGGATATATTAAAAGAGGTACAATTATAAGAAATTAAAGGCAATTATAATAAATAAATTAAATAAAACGTTTCTAATCAAGCTTAAAATCTACTCAAATACTTTGATACTTGTTTGAAGTTTTGCGTTTGTGGATATATAAATTTTGTTTTAAGAAGTGTGGCCATTTTAATACCAATAAAAGATGTTTTACTTAATTATGATATTTTAACAATTTTATTATTAACAATAAATCATTGGCAGTATTGAACTTGTTACAAATAGCGTGTCTGTAGAGACTATTAGACATCGTTTGCTTTTTACTTATTAAAATAACGTAGTTAAGGAAATGAACATTTTTAGAACCCTAATAATTTCAATAGGGATATAGGAATAGAATTATCGGAAATATGTAACTCAATGGTCCATGAAAATCAGGGACTAGCTACTGAGCGAGTCAATTATAAAACCATCCGCCGCAACGTAGATAAACATCGGTTACTTCTCTAGTTACAAATCTTCTGAAGAAGAGTGCTATATGTTTCTCAAAACGGACTACGTAGCCAGCAGCCCGGAAGTAAATGAGTAAATATGCCAATAAAATAGAGTATATAAAGATATTGATTATAAAAAAAGATGGAGAATATTTATAGAACCAAAAAATATAAATTAGTATCAATGTCAATTATGAAATAACTGCCACATTTGATAACCCAGAAGAAAATAAAAATTGTACCAAATCGTTTAAATAGGAAAAGAATGTTTATCCAAGTCAAACCGAAGTTGTAATCGGATCATTATTGTGTTCATATAGCGATGGAAATAATCGGGATGCACCTTTATTATCAGTGTAAAATGATAACAATGAACGCATTTTATATAGGAGTTAATTTATCGATTTGTATTGTAATGATAGTTTTTTATAGAAACAGCGTAAAAAACAAAAAATTAAAGGAAAAACAAACTAATTGTGTTTGGTTTTTTGAATAGTGCCCATCATCATAGTTTGCCACCCTTACCAACTGATAGTATCTGTATCATACGTACAAAGGGAACAGCTTTTTTTGGGTGTTCGAAATATTTTTACGTTAGAACAATATTCTTTCCATTACATCTCATACATATTAAATGGTATTAAAGTTGAAACATCCATAAATCTTCAACAGAAAGAAAGAAACCTGACATTTAACCAGATGTAGATTCCGATCCTCAAGAACACCCGAACCGCGCTATAAAAAAAATTGCGTGGTGCGATGCAAAACCCGCCTTTCCATCCAACATCGGAGATGGAAGGACCTCAGAAGAAGCTGACCACTTGCGTTAGTGAAACGAAATTCCGACCAATGACGACCTTTAATAATTTGACAATTTAAATTCTTGTATACATTTCTATCTAGGTAATAATTTAATAAAATCAGAACAATTAATATGTGACATTGATATTAAATTATGGGTTAATTAATATGGGTAGCGAGTAGAAACTCCTCCGCGATCTTGGTGGAGGATAAAGTCTAGTTCAGGGAAGCGCCCTTGCTCACCCGAAACATGGTTTCCCTCACGCCCTACCAACGGGGGTAATCATATCCTAACATAATATCAGACCTACCTTCCTCTTATTATTATCCTTCCTATATCCTACTTAATTACCAACCGTAGTGTTTAAATTTCGCCAAATACCTGAATTCTGAAAATAAGGTATCCCAGGAGAATAAAATAAACTAATTGCAATCTCTCACTGCCAATGTGGTAGTCTGCCCCACGGATTATGGGAGAGGCAAAGATTCGATTGCAGTCAAACATCAAAAACGGAATGATATCTATATACATAGGAACATACAATATACAAACTTTAATATCACCAGAACACTTGGCAAGAACTTACACACCTAAAGTGGGACGTTGTAGATCTATGCAAGACTCGACGCCCTACAGAAAAAACAACAATACTATTTTCCAGATATACAAAATTTCCCGATATTCCGTGTACATAAAGCTACTGTAGATTTTGATAATAAAATATGCCGATTTAACCCAAATCACCTTAATCCATAAGTTGATAGTTTCCGAAATACAAAATAATAAAACTAAACAAGCCATACAGTTTACAGCTAATACATGTATATGCACCAACAACCAGTGCAGAAAACGAAAGTGTTAAAAAACAGTATGAAGACATCATAATAGCTCGTAAGTAAGAAAAGGCTCACTATGTAGTCATCACTGGCGATTTTAACACCAAAGTAGAACAAAAAACAGCAAATGAGAATAAACATGTTGGACCCTTCGGACTAGGCGTGAGAAATGAAAGGGGCGAGATGCTATGCGACCTTCTACAAAAAACCTCCACAACGAAAGTGGACTTGGATGAGCCCTTGCAAGTTAGTTAAAAATGAAATCGATTTGATATTATCCAACAGCAGAAAAATTGGCAAAGATGTGAAAGTTTTAAACCAATTTGACACGAGAAGTGACCACCGGTTAGTTAGAGTCGCTTTCAGAATTAACACAAGGATGGAAAGGACAAAATTATTTAGTAACGTAAAATTCCCAACTGCATAAGAAATCGAAAACAGAAGGGAAGGATATCAACATGAACTAAAGAAAAAATTGGAATTAGTTGAAATTGACATAGAAACCCTCTGGAATAAAATAAAAGTAACATTCATATAGTAACCAAAAACTTTGTGCTAATAGTATGAAGGCACGTAAAAACAAAATAAGTCCCAAAACAATCAACTTAATAGAAAAAAGACGTAAAGCCAATAAAGACTCAGACACATATGGCGAATGAAACAAAAATCTAAAAAGAAAATTAGAAGATGTCCAAGAATATAATACAAAAATTATACTTGAAACTATAGAAGACAATAACTATATGAAAGTACTACGAAGAAAGTTAAGAACGGGAATACAAAAAATAAATAAAATAAAAACCAACAAGGAACTCTAACGACAAATAAGACAGAGATCATTACAATTGTGGAAAATTTTACCGAGAGCTCTACACTTCGACAACTACAAAAGTCTATAATCCAAAGAAGCCAATAATTATGACCGCAGGTTCTGAAGAGATACCAGAAATTACAACTTCCGAAATATATGCAGCACTCAAACAAATGAAAAATTGCAAATCACCTGGTGAAGACAGATTAATTTGTGAAATGTTAAAAAAGGACCAACATTAATTCATGTTCTAAAATTATCATTTAACCAATGCCGGAATGAATGTAGAATTGATCAATACCAACCAGTGGAGAAAACTAGGGTGTAGTGCTCTGGCTCACTTCCAAACACTAAAATTACTCTTGGAAAAGGTAAACGAGTACTATATCGAACTCCATTTAGTCTTTGTAGACTTCAAAAAGACCTTTGATTCTGTTTTCTAGAGAAATATGGGCCTTTCTGAATGCCGCCAAAATCGACTTCAGATTTAGATTCACGGCTTATAAACACAAAGACAAGTAAGATACCAATAGGCCTACGTGTACGTCAAGGTAACATAATCTTTCCAAAAACCTTTACGTTGGCCTTAGAAAACATATTTAAAGAAATTCAGTGGCAGAATAAAGGAATCAAAATTGACGGCATATATCAATAACGATCGGATTTGAAATAAATGTAACTATTCAAAAGGTAATTGAGAGAGCTGATTATTAAATTTTTACATGAACTTAGTTTGTTTCACAAAAACGCATTAAACATTTTCCATACAAATATTAGAAGTTTTAACCGAAGCGTAGTTAAATGAATATAATTTACATAGAAGGTTATAATTGCTTTACAGATCTATGTAAAAACCAAAATGAAGGAATTATTATTTTTTGTAAAAAGAAAATAGAAACAATGACTGTTTTCAATGAAATTATTGAAAATTGTAATAGCTTGCTTCTCACTGTTAAACTTTTTAAACAATTAAAATATTACGGCTATTTACAGAAGCTGGGACATTTGAAAAAGTATAAACTCATATTTACAAAACAGCATAAACAATTCAGCTAACCATTTAATCATTGGTGACATTAATATTAACTTACTAGAAATAAATAATGATAGAAAAGGCTATTTAAATGTCTAATACTTCCACGATTACACATCATACATAAATGAGTGTACTGGAGAATTTAACAATTTAAAATTATGCTTAGATCATACTATGATATAAAAAAGCTGCAAATGAGAGACACAATTATGAATTATACCCTTCTCTATTAACATCGCAAATCACAGATCATCTCAATAGGAGTGTCCTTAAATTTTAAAACAGACCGTGTAATCGAATATAACACATCAAGAAGATTGTAGACTACAATTTACTTAAAGCAAAACTTATAAATATAATTTTAAAAACTTAAAAAGTATTGAAACAGCTTCAGAGTATTTCGTAGCTAATATTCAATACTGGATTAATAGTATACGTAACAACGTTGAAAACAATGAACATTACATGTAAAATTAAACGTTTAAAACCCTTGATAATGTATGGTCTTTAAAAATTATTAATAAATAAAGACAAAAATGTACAAAAATGTTAACACATACTCTTTCGACAAAGATTGAAAAAAGAAACCCATAAAATGTAAAAATACACTTAATAAATTAATTAAAACCACTAAACAGAATTACTATAAAAACAAACTTTTAGACACAAACAGTCAAACAAATAAAGTATGGCAAGTAATTAGAAACGGTAAATTTAAGAATAGAAAAGACAATAAAATAAATGCTATAGTTTCACCGAATGGCCTTCTCTACACCAAAGTTAAAGATAAAGCAAACGTTTCTAATAATTATTTTCTCATATAGTGAAAAATTTAGCTGAAAAAATCAGTCAAAGTTGTAAATGCAAAAAAGAACAAAACATTCTAAAAGCTTATAAAAAATTTAATTTTTCAATCCGCTTACAAAAGATTATTACATATATAAAACAATTAAAATCCAATTCTTCCCTTAGAAATGACGGTATTACCTTTTCAATTACTAAAAAAATTAGTGAAAAATTAGATAGCCTTATATTTCTTGACAAATTTGTCTGTAGAAATCGGGATTGTGCCAACAATATTTAACAATGCGACAATCATAACCTTACATAAATTGGTGATAAAACAAATCCTTCAAATTATCGTCCGATTTTATTATATCTAATCGCACGATATTTTATTAAATAAGTTGGTTAAGCTGTATAACTTTAACCAAGTCAGTTTAAATTTAATTGTTTCATATTTAACAAAAGAAGCCGTGTAGTACGGGTTAATGGTGAGACATCATCGCAATTAATAGTGAAAAGTGGTGTTCCTCGAGGATCAATCCTTGGGCCTCTATTGTTTTAAGCTTTATAAATGACTTTCCTGCACACCTTAAAAATGTATCAAACTGCATATTATATGCCGATGATGCAACAATCACAATAAACGGCGAAGATAATAATATTTTGGAAACGTCCAAGCAAATCATTATATCTGTAGATGATTGGTGTATTGCCAATAGGGTTAAATTAAAAAAAAATAAGACAATTAATATGCTATTTTCATTAAAAACCACCAAAATATTTACTTTAGATTCAGTAAAATTTTTAGGAATAACACTAGATACAAGTCTGAGTTTCATTCAACATGTGAATAGCATATCTTTAAAAATTAACCAAAATATATTCATCTTACGTCGCATCGCTTAGCTGGCGATGTTGATTCATTTAGTGGAGGTGAGGATAAAAAAAGGAATCAACATCGCCGTCAACCTAAAATCTGTATTGGAGGAATTTTAGATTTTTAAATCTTATTAGCTGATAATGTTTCTTTTAATGTTTTAAAAACCGGTTACTTTGCTATTAAATATTCCCACTTAAATTATTGCAACTTGATATGGAGCAATTCTCCATCTGCAAAAAGGATTTTTTATCCAGCGCAAAGCTGTTCGCTTATTAAGCGGTCTAAATTATCCTGATGATTACAGAAACTGTTTTGTGGAATTTGAAATATTACCATTACCCTGCATATTTATTTTACACTGTTTAATCTATGCTAATTTATTTTGAAGTCTGTAAATATTTTCTTATTGTCTAGCAGCAATAAAGTTTATTATTATTATTAATTATTAAATCTAGACTATTATTTTTAAGAAATACAATAATATGTCAAAAAATAAATTCGGCTTTACTTAGAAAAAAATACCTCTGATGCTACTACAAAACTATTGAACATAACTGATCTTGACTCAAATTTCGGGTGTCTTGCCATTTGTATAGACTTGAAGGAGGCTTTTGACACTCTATATTTATAGTATTCTTTTAAAAAAGCTTGATATGGTAAGTGTTTGAGAAACAGCGTTTAAATGGTTCAAAGTTACTTATCAAATAGGTCTCAAAGGGTTAAATTGAACGACACAATTAGTGCGCCATCAAATTTAAGTGTAGGAATTCCTTAAGGTGCAATATTGGACCCATTACTATTTCTAGAGAGGTAGTATTGGTAGTAGGTAATATACAGAAAAAAGGTAATAAACTAAAAGTTCACCATTTTTAGAAATGTAAATACAAATTGTTATTGATATTTGTCTTTTTTTTAAATTCTCTAATATCTAATTTGAGCTTTTACACGATCACAACCTGAAGCCATAAAAGGAATAATTGAAATATAAATTTTTCGCATCACCACACGTGATTTTTACGTAACCGCTGCGTGATGATAATAATTTCTCCATTTTCTCGAATATTTTTTTTGTCACTAAGTATCGATTTTAACATAATGTTCATTTCAACATTATTAACGCTGCTCTCTAATTACCTTAATGATCACATTCTATAATATTCTACTAATCGCCTAAGGAGAAATATCTTTTCTAACAACAATTGTGGATTGAACTCAACATTTCCAATTTTAAAACGTAATGGAAAAATAACGAAAATGATTGGTTGCTTTATAGAGGGTCACTTAATATGTCACTGTTTGTACATAAATATTATTTATGACTTTTGTGTGTGTTTAAGGCAAATGAATTTTGTGTATAGTGATGCAACAATACTTATTTGTAATTTTAGGATTTATTTTGATTATTATTAGCTGTGTAATTAAGTAGGCTAGGAACTAACCTCACTCTAGCGTATGCTATTGAAGGTTCCATATTTTGATTACAATATTTTTATGGTTTTGTTTAATGTACGTGTTTTGAATAACATTTATAAAAATTGATGTACAAATTATTGAATTACGTGGAAATACAATTTATTTATTATTTTTTACTATTATCATAACTAAACACCTTCATATGTAGAATTTATTCGTAATAGAGATAACTATATATGGTGATGCATATAATTATGATTAGCACGAAATAAAAAAAAAACATTTACATTAGGACATTAATTTCGAAAGGAGGTATGATTTTGAGTGAGTTGATTGCACAGACTGAATGTAATTATTTGATATATAATGTGGTAACGCGATCGATTTGGCTCATTTGAAAAACTTCAATTAAAACTGAATAGGTCTTAAACTCAATTTAATTATTTGCAGTTTACGTATGTCTTAATATTACATATTTTTCTATCACACATTTTTCTGTTATATTACATAGAAACATTATAAGATATTTTAAAATATATAAAATGTTTCTAACGATAAAATAACGTCTTCCTATCGAACTCCATTCGAGCATCAACATATTGGTTTAGACATTATGTTCATTCAAGTATAAATACTTCTGTTTGAACGTTTACCGATTAATGTCAAGACGACGTTTTAAATAGAATTTAACTTCCTTCCAAAATGACGACAGCTCTTTGTAAGTCAAGTGTCGTCTAGAACAAAATTAAGCACCTCCTTTTACCGCCTTTAAAGATTAGGATTATATTTTTAACGTTAATTACATTTCGTAAAACATGTTTTTGTTTTATTTTTTATTCCACTTTTGTAAGTAGAAATTACTCATTCGACGTACATTATGCTTGAAGTAGCTAACAAAGCACAAAGATATAAGACTAAATGCCATTACAGTTCTCTGTAAGTTACATTAAGAGTTGTTGAGAACTACTACGTTTTGCAAATAATTATATAAAAGTTTATACTGTTTTGCAACCTTAATAAAAACATATCCGTTGACAGGTCATGCTGTCTGGTTTTATTCGTGGTATTGTAATTTCGAGAATATATTCGAGTTTATATTCCTCTTGCTGCTTTTAGAAGTTTTGTAATAATGCAAATACGGTTATGAGACTTAGAACGTAAAGTGCACTCACCTAAAGTCATAAAAGGCATTGAGAAGTCCACAACTTTTTTTCTTTCATATGTGATTGTGAGATCGCATACAGCAAGATCAGCTTTCTGCAAATACATACATACAAAATGCAAATATTATCAAATTATAAAATGAAACACAAGCTTCGTCAAATTGGGTATATTAAAGTAATTTTCCAGTGGTAGTATATGTACAACGTAACAAAAGCATTTACTGTCAGCAAGCATATAGAAGCTTAATTTGTTGATTGCACAGAAGCTTTAAAGCGAAATTTATTAATTTTTAGTTTTAGTTCACTGTATTCGACCCGATTCTGTGTATCACTATAACGTGCAAGCGAAATAAAATTGGACTTTTAAATAAAATTCAGCAAACGTTTTACACCTCGTTTAGCCTATTACGAACAAATGTTATGTGTAAAAAAAAGTACATACATAAGTAATGTCTTCCAAAACGTTAATAAATCTTTGTAAAACTTTAGAATGTTGTAGGCATAGATGTTTAAAGAATATTTTACTTGCATGTGTTTTGATACGCATCAACGTTTAAATTACGAGTTCTTTGAAAATTTATATTTTTTTTAAATAAAAAAAAAATATTGATTTAATAAAAAATCTGAATAGTTATATTACATTCTAAAATTTAAAAAAATCTAGCTGATGAAGCCACAAATATCACCCTTGCGACATGTTCTGCTAGACTTGTAAATGCGCATTGAGCGAGTATGTAGTCTAGTGACTTCTTTTGAGCTTTACATCTTCTGCAAAATAACGTGCTGAGGTGTCCCTTTATTAATAAAAAATAAAAGTTGGTTTTTGAACCGGCCATTTTTTATAGAGTGAAGTTTTAGAAAAATTGAATGAAATCCTAAACTTGATATAAATTGTCACATACATATTAATGGATGCAATATTTTTATCTTCTTCTTCTTCATATTCACCGAATGAAGAACTAGATCGTATTATAGATTCTTTTCCTTATTCATATTCATACTCCCATCAGTTCTTTTATGTTCAACCGTTCATTTGTATTGTAAAATCACGTCGAAGCTAGATCTTCTTCTACTTGCGTAAAAAAATGATTTTCCATTTTAAATTAAGTAATTATTCTTTTTTCACATGCATATATGATGCTAATGCTTACGGACATTATTACTTAAGCTACTCTTTACATTAAAATTATTTTGATTTTGGTTTGTGCTCTCTGCGCAGCAAACATTCCTAGTCCATTAGAACATATCCTGGTCTCTACAGGAATAATGGAAAAAGAATAGATCAAATTATTCTCATCTCCTGAAAAAAAGAACAGTGTCTACTTTGGGATGTAACGTGTTCAAAAAGTGTAGCACCTGATGCAGTTACGAATTAGCAACATATTTTAGACCAAAATCTCTTAATTTTACTGTTCACAATAAAAACTTTTGGCCATTGATGCATTGAGGCTTTAGATTTTGTTAATATCCTTGGAAAATTGTTGCCATTCAGCAAGATGAACTGCTTTCTCACCCAGAGATCGGTTCAGCTATTCATCGCGGAAATGCTGTATATATTATGGGAACTTTTACTATCGATAAATCATTTCCAAAAAGAATTGAGATGTTTTAATTCCCATTTTTTCTATTGCACTAAGTTGACATCAAGACTAGAAGGCGCCTAGTTGTTGAGAAAGGATTCAGTTAGTGACGGAAATGCGGAAACTCGTTATTTAGATGAGGCGGTCTAATAAAGGTGCTCTTTCAGTTGTATACAGAAAAAACATCTTTTATCTCTAGAAATCTTCAAATGAAATGACAACACAAAATTATCAACCACAATTACAAAAAGGTAACTTTTAAAAAAGGGCTATGTTTATAAATACGGACGGGAAACAGCCGATTAATTTTGTCGGTAAAAAAAGTAGGTTAACTGACAATTTTTGAATGGTGGAAAACACCAAAGTTTCGATTTATAGTCAACCGCCCGAATAAACATCAAATTATTTACATCAATTAATGTGTGGTGATTTTAATATAAACATCTCGAACAAAACTAATTGTTCGGTTGAACATCAGAATGTATTGGCAAATTATGAATTTGATACCTTGATTTCTCGCATATCTACCAGAGACGAAAAAGGATCTGTAACCTGTATAGATAATACATTTGTTTTTGATGAAAAGTAATAACCTGTAAATATTACATGAGGACTAACTATCAACATTAGAAAATTACAACAAAGTAAGTAACTTTAGTTACAATTTTCAAGACAGCCAAGTAAAAGAATTACATTCCTAACGGTTTACGAACGAACAGTTTAAACGAAAAATCTGTTTTTTAAAATATGATTGGAAAAGCCTTCTAATATAACCAACTTGAAAGAACTGATTGTAAAGTATGAATAGAAATTAAAATTTAATAAACGTTTAAACTTTTATTATAGAAGTGAATAGGGCAAAGGGCGCTAGAAGAAGAGCTGTACATTAGGAAAACTTTATTCCTAAAGCCAATATCAATTTTCTACATGGACGCATGTTTATTCAAGAAGTGCCGGAAAAACTATAGTTTTGCTAAAAATTTATCAAGTCACCTGATAAATTGGGGACAATACTTGATAAAACAAAAAAAGAGTTTTTCCAGGCAAAAAAATAACTACGACTGGGTTTCTGATGACTACCTAAATCATAAGAAAAATAAAACTCTGAGAGCAATTACAAATTGAATTAATTCAACGAAGCACAGATGCAGTACTCACATAACGTTTAGATATATTTGAACGGTATACTTTCTGAAACGTAATGCAAACAAACTTCAAAACAGTTACCCGACATTTTAAGAATTATTTTACTAAGATAAGAATTAGAAGAATTAAAAATGTTTGACATGTATCATGGAGTACTAGGAAACAGCGTACCGTTGCCCAGTCCTCCACTGAGACTGAATAAATAAGACCAGCGGAAGTCAAGAAAGCAACCTATACTTCATTGAATCCCAAGCCGAACCTGAGGTAAATAAACACTAATGGATGAATAATAATAACCGAATTGGTTATACAGCGCTTACAAGAGCGTAATCAGATCATAATAAATGTAAATTCAAATGAAAGCAGTTCCAAATTTTCAAATTAAACATTTTTTTTGCAATTTTTACAATTACAATATTGTTACTTCATAGTTGTGTTAAATAAAATTCTAATTCGGTATTTGTGCTTTCACGATATTTATTTCCAGCAGTACGGCTTTGGCCACCTTGTTTTGTGAACTTGTGAACTCGAATGGATTTGTTGATCACCGGTTCGTCTTGAAAGTGAATGCTTTATACTTCCAGTAAAGATCAAAAAAAGCATTATACCCAGTGGAGAATCTTGTTTTTCGCGTAAGATGAAAACAAATAGATTTAAACACCACTTCATACGCAAGACAATAAAATAAACGAAGTGTATTAACACAAATTCCAATTAATAGTTACGTTCTTCGTTGTCACACAATGAGATTTGTTGTTACGTTAAGTCGAACTTCTATTTTTCCACCTCTAAAACCGGCCAACTTTTCCAAGTCAAAAACCAATTATACGGAAATATCCATATTAATGACCCTCCTAATAGTGACCACCTCTCGATAATGACCACGGCCACTTATTTGTAAACTTTCTTGGAAAAATACATGTAATTCTACCTCCCATTTCCGGACATTCTTAAATAAGATCATTAGTAGACAACAGTTTAGCGTTCAAGTTGTGCATAATATATAATTGTTTTATTGTGTGAGGCTTAAGTAATTACCGGTATTTAAGAACGAATTTAAAGAATTTGTTTGATTTATAATAGAATGTCATTCCAGAAAAAGTGGAATTAAAAGGCTTATTAAGTTCACCCCAAAAATCGTATTTTGCGTACATAGTTTGAGTTAGTATGTTCAACAGTGCTGTTACATATAGACGTACAGAAAAATTACAATGTCGCTAAAAAGAAAACGTTTGTCTCCTAAAGAGAAAATTGATATAATTGTAGAAAGTGAAAAGTTCAATACCAGTGCTAGAAACGTGGCTGAAAAATTTAGTGTTGCAAGAACGCAAGTTAACGATATTTTAAAAAACAAATGTGATTTAAAAAGCTATTTGAAGAAGGTTCCAATGCAGAGCAGAAAAGAAAATTTCCTAGAACTGAAGGTTTAGAAATTGACCGAGTAGTTTAGAATTGGTTTTGTAAAGCTAGGAATAATGATATCCCTATATCTGGACCTTTAATAAAAGAGAAAGCATTAGAAGTTGCGGAAAATTTAAAAATAACGGATTTTGAAGTTTTAAATGGGTGGCTTGAGAAGTTTTGTCAAAGACGTAACATAACCTTTAAAACAATTTGCGGGGAGTCAGCTGATATTAACCTGGACACTGTTGAAACGTGGAAAACAAATCTGTCAGTAATACTGAAGGAGTATTCACCCAAAAATGTGTACAATGCTGAAGAGACCGGACTTTTTTACCTTGCGATACCAAACAAAACGTTCTCTTTAAAAAACCAGAAATGTAGTGGTAAAGAAGTTGCAAAAAAGATTGACAATGTTGTTTTGTACAAATATGCACAATGATAAGGAAAATCCATTAATTATTGAAAGAGATGCTTTAAAGGCTCTTATATCAACAAATTGCCCTTAGATAGGGTATCTAATAAAAAAGCTTGGATGACGGTAGAGATTATGACTTCCTGGCTAAAAAAAATTGATGAAAAAATGAAAATTATTTTTGGATAATGTCACGTCTCACCCAAAGTGACTCTTGAAAATGTGAACATTGTTTTTCTACCCCAAAACACCACATCCCATTGCCAGCCACTGGATCTAGGAATTATTCAAAACTTTAAGATGGCCTACGGGAAGTTTTTAATCAAAAGGATGCTAACATTCACAAATACCGAACGTCCTTTTGAAGATGCAAAAAAAAGTATCAATTTAACCATCGCTTTAGTTTGGATATTAGTAGCCTGGAGAACCGTTTTGCCTATTACAATTGCTAAATGTTTTGCGAAAGCAGGATTCTCGGAAAAGGTCTTGCAAGAAGATTTCGATTAAGAAGACGAAATTCCACTAGCTCAGTTTTTTCCTGTATTACTAGAAGGTAATCATCGTGTAAGCCTTGAAAATTATGCATCTATTGATTGTGATATTTTGACCAAAAGCCCCAATTTAAGTATTCAAGATATAATTAGTGAATTAGACTATAGTAAAGGCTGTGATTCGAACAATGAAAGTGGTGCAGAAGAATCCAAAGTTTTTAAGTCAAACATTAAATATATGGGTGAAGTGTGTGAAAAACAAAGAGATGTGCAATGTTTTCTATTTTCTAATGATAAGAGTGAGCTAGTCGTAGAAGTACTTTAAATTTTATCAAAATGTGAATCTTCTGTTTTACAAACTAAACTTAAAAATGTAAAACAAACCTCAATACAAAAATATTTTAGAAAAATGTAATTTAATGGTATGTATATGTATGTAATTAATTATTGTAATAGGTATAACGAGCAATTAGAAAATAGGTACATATTATGTAAATGTATGTATTATGTATTCAATATCTATAACTCTTCCATTATTATATCGTCTAATTATTTAATATTGCATCAGCACATTTATAGTTATTTTTTAATGCAAATATATAGTACCCTATAGCGAACCGTATTATGTTTCATACTTAAAAGATTTTAATAAACAACGCATTGAAATAATTTTTTTCCTCCCAATAACGGCCACCTCCATATACCGGTCAGTTTTGCAGCAAATTTTAGTGACCTCTATTTAGAGGTTTTACTGTACATGCATTTCTGTTAAATAAAATTTAACTTCGTTAAATTGTAGAAGCCCATGCAACTTAAACATACTAATTTATATAAAAAAAATATGAAAGTTAGTGGTTTGGATCAGACAACATTAATTTTTTAGTGTATATAAGTTACGTTATTGAATGCTCTTGCAATGTCAGGAAGGGTACAATTTACTAACTATTCGCCATTTATACTATATTTCCCTTTAACCCATTTAAAATTACATTTATCTATTCTATACTATAACCAAGTAACCAACACATTATTTAATATATAATTGTGTTCAAAATAATTTAATAAACAAATCTTGCGTAAATTTATTGTATAATGGCTGTATGCACCAAAACAGCTTAAACTTAAGCGATGCTTAAAAACTTGGATACAATTGTTAAAACCATAGCAACGATTGTTTTTAAGCATCGCGTAAGTTTAAGTTGTGTTGTTGCATACGGTCATGTGTTTTAGAGAGCATTTAATTACTTTCATTTATAATTAGAATGGCGGGAATTCCATCTCATTTCATTAAAAAACAACACTTGTTCCTGCTTTAAAGACAGGGTAACACCTAAAACAAGAAACACTTTTTTAACAGCTGGCTCTTAATTATTATTGCATCTTTAAGTCTTGGGTCTTGTGAAGAATATTTTACATTTAATAGTAATTATATTGTTGCAAGAAAAATTTATTAATTGGTTCAGAAATTACAAGAAATTACGAAATATTTGCTTTTCTCTCGACAGCGATCAAATTTTGATCTGAAACTTGGCCTAGATGTTGTTGCAAGTTACTGCTATAAAATGACGAAGTTTAATAATTGACAATTAAATATCGAAGTAGGTATTTACAAAAAAAACCGAATGTAAAACGAAGAATACCATGATTTTATGTTTTTCATTACGTTTTTTGTAAATATCTGCTTTGATATTTAATTGTCAATTACTAAACTTCGTCATTTTATAACAGTAACTTGATATCTTTATCGCATACTAAAATTTTAAATATTGAATATAACTTTACATCACACAACGAAAGTTTTATAACTGTAACATAAAATTCTATAGAAAAGCTTCCCTGTTATTTCCAATAGCAGCATTGTTTAGCAAGTTATTTAAACAAAACCATTAAAACGGAAACGTGACGTTGACGTATTTATCCCGTGCTTTAAAAAAACCTATATGCAACTAAAAATAAACCATGCTATTATTTAATTTATGATATTACAGAAATTTCAAATTTGCAACAAATGAGAAATACGTGAGAAATTATCCAAAATGGGAAACGAATGGGTACTTTTACGTAAAATTTGGTATTTTGTTTGTGCAAACAAGTTTTGAGGAATAATTTAATAATATATAATATATTTAAGTTTATGAAATAAAAAGTTGACAGAAATTGAAATTGGCTGCAAGTGTAGAAAGTATAATCAAGCTTAACCTTTTCACTTCTTGTCCTTTCACACGAAGCGTCCAGACCGTCCATCTATTCTAATTATCTAGACGCGCTCTTTTACTAGTTTCGGTTTTGTTTTGTCATGTTTTCAATTTATTGTAATACAATATTTGATTTTGGTTTTATTGCCCACAATTTACCTAGTCAACACTTTGTATTAAACTGTCTTTAATGACATCTTTAACAACTTGACTAAATAAAATAGTGTTTTCTCCCAACCTTCTAAAAACAAATTATAAAATAAAAAACTTTGTGAGATACAAAAATTTTCAAAGTGTTATATGGTTTCACTGTAGAAACTTGTCTTAACCTTGAATTATAAGTGTTTAGAAGACCAACTTTAATATCTAATCGAAATATAGAAAGATTTAATATTTTGTATTTTTCGTAATTAATTCCAATCAATTGGAAGAAATCTCTTGGAAATATTTGTATGAAGATACAAGTTTATCAATATTCACTAATTATACAAAGTAGTTTATTTGACAGAATGAACAACAATGAAAATCTTAATTCTTATAGTTTCTTTTCAAACCCACTACTATTATTCTCTAAACACGTTATAAATTGTAGAATTATGACACAATGTTTCCAAAGATGTACATTGTCACTTCTTTAATTTTTGATGCTAATCATTCAAGTATGTAGCCTATCCGGGCAATACACGGACATTTGATATTGCCTTTAAAAAGTAAATTTATTGAAACTTTTGACTAATTGTTTACTTGGTGGCTACAAAATACAAATATTTCAAGTTCCACTTTCTTGGACCACCTATCAACTCTGACATTTTAAATGGGAACATATACTTTTTATTTTTTATTTTGAATGTACGTGAAAAACTTTGGTGACTTTATATCGATTTTTAAACACTTTCTTGGGTCAATATCGGTTTTCAGTGTATGAAAAAATTTCAAACTCTTAAATCGAAAATGATGAATAACTTGATAAAATCAAATGGAAGACCCTGTTTATTTTGCCCCAAGTCGATGTAGAATTAAATTCTCTACAACTTTGCTATTGATGTCTGTCTCCTAAAACTCAACCGTCTTTTTAATCAAAAATACACATTTCATCAAAACATTTTTGTTGACAACTCATTCACAACTCAAAATTATAAAGTAGTTCTTTTAAATAGCTAAAAAATTATCTGAATAAACTTGAAATGTCAAATACGAGAAGAATTCCTAATAAATACGTCAGCATTCAAAATCTATTTTTCTCAGATATTGGTATAGTGTTGTATGCAATAAGGATGGAATTTGTTTTTTCGTAGCACTATAGGGTTACAACGTTATCGCATAAGAACAGGCCATTCAAACTGCAACTCCATGTTGTTTAAATGAGGTGCGATTTCTAATCTAAATTGTGAATGTGGAAACAAACCAGAGACCGCTGCACATATTGTGGAGGATTGTCAATTAACAAAGTTTAAAGGATGGTTTGTAAACATTCATAATATAACGGACAAAGCTTACTAATCTGAAGGTCATCTGAAGTTCTAATTACCAGTTTTTCCATTATTTTGTTTGCTATTTCTTTAACCTACTATTTTTTTTGTCATTGTCGTGATTAGCGTTTGAACCGGTCCATTATATGTCGTAATGAAATGGCTGTACTGTTATATTTTATGTTTAAAATTACCTTCTATAATGCATACACGTTTAATCAATATTATTATATATAAATACTAAGGTCTGTAAGGGTTGGCATGTTTAGGTTTTAGTGGTTTTCCTAAATCCTAAAGCAAATGCTTGACCAAGACGAACCAGTACACTATTGCACACGGTTTTGTGCCTACACTATATAGATTTATACTGATCTTCTGGGGAACCATACATAACACTTATCACAACACAATAATTTAATTCTTATTGTAGGTTAGAGTTTTCTAATTATTTGGGCCTTCTTTGGAGTAGAGATAATAAGGTCAATGAAACATTGTACGTTTTTCACTCGACATTTCGACAGGCATGTGTCCAGCCTTTTTTAAGAGTTCAGAGGATTAGTGATTCAAGGACTCTAATAGAAAGTTCCTCTTTGGAACAATTTCTTTATCTGATGAAACCAAAATTTTTCCGAAACACGCTAAAATTTTTATTATTTCAATTTAATATTGAACAAAAAGTAACAAAGGAGAAAATGCAGCTCCATTGTCAATTTTAGATTTTAAATAAAATAACAATTTTGAATAACAAGCGTCACGATCAGACTATTTGCTGCACGAATAGAAAGTTTGCGTAGTGGCAGATTAGTATTGCTGGATTGAAGTAGAATAATACTTGCTTAATTAGGTGTCCAAATTCTATCTTTCGTTTTATGTATTTTGTAAGTAGCTAGTCTTCTTGTGCGAGTTGTAATGAGTAATCCGGTAGAATTTGTTGTTCTTGCTCAGGAGAATTTTTACCGATGAGACACTCACAGGGCACATTTTTTGATATTTTGATAATTTACTGATGTAACAGTTATATCCTAAACCTTACAATCTTACATCTCCCAAATATCTCTCTTATGTGTAAGGAAATCATCCCCGATTATAGGATGACTAACATCTGCTATTATAAAATAAACTGTAATATTAGTTTTGGAAACACAAATTAAGGCATTTATTCACTAAACCGTACCTACCAAAGTTTTCATTGTTGACAGTGTATAAATGGAAATCTGTTTTGTTACTGAACGCTGAATACTTTTTTTTTTGGGAATGCAGAAACAATGGCATTGACATTAACCAAACACACTGTATTTGTTTTAATATCTTTAATAAAAAGACATAATTGGTATTAGCTGTTTATTATTGCCGTCTCTTGAACAGCCAGTTCTACTGGTGTTTTAGATATTCGTTGTGCATTTCTGAGCCTTTTGTCCCAATCTGTTTTTATAAAAACAATAATTACTTTTAGATTGCAAGTGCTTTTGTGAGTAATAGCTGTGATTGTTGTATCGTTTGGTGCGTCCATGTTCTTCTAATTGCTCGACTCTACACGAAACCATTTAAATGGCGTAGAAATTAGTTTGGTTGACTATCTCCCTCTTTTTTGCACATTTTTCTGCTGCATATAGAACATTCGATTATGACTTCATTCACGCCGGAGTTACCAATGTGTGATTACATTACCCTTCTATAAAAAGGCATAAGTATTAACTTAAAGTTATATTAACGTGCATGTATACAAATTTAAGAAGAAGACATATTGCAATTATTGCAAGATCGTTAAAATGTATTAATTTGTAACCATGTGTATTGTATAGTATAAGAAAAATTTATGTATTGTATAGTATAGTGAAAGTGGGAACGATTATGTTTTGAGCAGCGAACAATGACAGGTGTGAAGTTACACAATGTGTAAAAATTGTCGTTGTCATTTTAAAAAAGGAGGGTTTATACCAAAAATTCATTAAACATGTTTTATATTAAGCCCTCGCATCGGAGTCAGTCCACGTTTGTAGTCATCGTAGAAATTAAGTGGAATAAAATAAAATCAATAGGCAATAATAAATAAAGTGCATCACGAAGTAATTAATAAATGAAGCTGCAATAGAAAGTAAGTATAAAAAGTTTGAAAAGTAAGCATCAAGATTATCAACAAACAAAGAACTTCATATGAAACCTAGGTGACAAAAGTCATCGTTCAGAGTCGCAGAAGGTTGCAACCATTACGTCATCAGTAAATGTAAATAAGGTAATTGTATTAACAATGTGATAGAAACTTATGTATATAGAAAAAAGAAAAATTATATTTTCTCTTGAAACGTCAGTTAAGTATGCCATTACATGGCCGAGCTGATAATGCTTAAGTGTCACTTCATTGCCATGACACTGACTTAAGTACTAAGCACCGCCGACAGATAAATTTCAGCAATAGATTCAGTAATTGCATTTTAATTATTGTTTAGATATTTTAGTAACAATTTAATTACAAGTTGAATGTACAATTATTACAAAGCAAACGGAACTTGCTGTATAAAAATTCCTTACGGTTCATTTGGATGTTTTTGTTTCTTTTTCCTTGCGTTTAGAAAAAAAGATTATATTTTATGCTGAACTTAAGTGGCTCATCACAAAAGTATCACCTAAGCTTCTTATAAAATAATATACTATTTTGGGCGATTGAGCACTCATTTACTGAAGGAGTTTACAAGACAGTAAGTTTTGTTTACTGATTGCTATCGTAAACTCGACAGTAAGTTCTAGAACAGTAGGTAATTTATTCAAATAACAATTTTTAACTCATTTATTAACATAAATGTTAAACGTACAATTATTACAATTGCTAATAGCCAAAGGAAGCTTATTCTGTAAAACAGAAGTCGAGTTCCTCAATGTCTTCAATTGTCAGATTATACAACTCTTATCGTCTACATCCCTCAGCTATTCATAATATCATTTCAACCAAAACCATAAATGGTTGCTTATTTAATGGACAAAATTTAAAAGTGAATTAGTTACCTTATTTACAAGAATTTTTTTTGTGTGGTGCTTCAAAATTTAATAAACTCTTCTTTTATAAAAACACTGGCCTTTTTTGGACGATATCCCACAATCTTTTTCTTCAAGAAACCAATTAATGTTGAAAACTTCGATATATCAATAGAATCATGAACAAAATTTGTTGATTTCTATAATTTAACAATAAATAAGACACAAGATACCCTAGCACAGATTTATCAGAAATAATTTTGGTTTTCCTGTTGCACCAATCTTTAAAAATTTTGTAGTTGTTTTGGTAGGGTTCTCTGGATTTCCTGATAGTTCAAGCGTGTTCTAAATAACTTCATTTTTGAATTCACTCAATTCACCCATTTTCTTTGTTTTCAATGATCAATATTTCCGCTAGTATGTTTACACAAAAAACTGCATTGGGCACCGTTATGTACAAATTGCTATAACAACGTAATGTAAAAGTTGACAGTACGGAAACTTGATCTGCAGACTAATAATTTTTATGAATTTGTATTTTATTTAAATCGTTTAAAATGTTTATTCAATTGCGCAAAAAATTGCATAAGCATCACGAATGTTAATGACTACAAATCTCAGACAACCGTTTCTTTCTTTCTCCAAACTATTGCTTTCGATTAGGAGACTGTCCTTTCTGTTCTAGATACTTAATATACTATTAAGTTGCTTTTAAACGTGCACGTTGCGTTAATTAAAATTCATTAAAATTTCATCAATAAATAAAATTGTACGTGTCATTATTTTAGTTGTGTCAAAATTTCAAATCACATACTTTATTGAAGAAGCCACGATTTTGAGGTTGAATTATAAATAAAAGAATTAATACAGTCTCATGTTTAATAGAAGCCGATTAAATTTATTTTGTTAGAAACCGAATTGCAATTACCGGTATGGTTCATTCATTCAATACCTTCCGATATTTTTTTAGTTAATTCGAAATTTCAATGATGTTTAAAGTGACAGCCACTGTCAGAGTGAAATGTCAGGTAATTTTTTAATGTAGTCAAATGGAATTTTCGCAATTCTGATTCAAAATGAGAGTAATTGTGGATAAAACGTTGTATTGCATTTGTGTTTAAGTCAGTTATATTCATTTAAGAATATTACGCGAAAAAGACGCTCTCTAAAACATTTATACAATAAATAATTATTTTAGAAAATATATTTGAAAATGAAAGCAGTCAATGTTATTTGTGCAATAAAGATGGAAGTAGCATTGCATATTTAAGAAGACCGTTTTGGTTATGTCAAATATTAACCTTCGTAAACACAAACATCTTGCATTTCTTATCTTTTTATAATAGTAACCAGACTTCGAAAATTAATAATGTCGTGCATGAATTTAAAAATAATCGAAACAAATACATAAGCTAGAACTCTAAACGAGTAGTTCACTCTGTAAACTTCGAATAAGGTATTTTTAGAAAAAAGTATAAAGAAAATATGTAAAAATAGTAAAAAGTTAAAAATAAACAATTAAAAAAAACACATTTGTTGTAATTTCTACAAAAATATATAGCTAGCAGCTGCAAAATTAATAGAATACAAATAAATGATTTGTTCGTCTTTCGTAATACCATCAAATCCAAATTAGTTTCAGGTCAGTGTTACTTTCTAATTATTTAATAATACAAAATAATTGTAGATGCTGTATAAAGCTTTCAGAAAACAGAAACCAAACAGAATTAACCATCAAATGCACAATTACTTAATTAGAGTTGTACTTAAAAGATACAGCTTATACAAATTGATATATACTTTTTAATTAGAGGTTGAATGCGGAAATTGAAAAAAGCTTATATCTCAAAATAAATGTTCTTCTATTTTCTTATCTTATAATTACAAACTCTTTCAAATACTTCAACATAATTAAATGAGAGTTCGAGCTTTTGCTTTTGTTTACATTCTTAATAAGGTCAAAACGGAGATTACGAAAGTTGGCTTGGCATTTGTATTACAAATGCAGCAAGAAACGTAAAGTTTTCCAAAGGCTTTCATAGACTTTACTAGATAGTTAACTTTGTTATTGTACATACCCGATCTAGTATTTCTCGAATTAAGCCATTCCATTCGCGTTTTTTTGGATCGTAATTACCGTGATATCCGTCTTCGACTAACGAGAGTTCGTAAGTTGCGTTCAGTATTTCCGTAATTCCATCTAGCAAATCTTTGATGTAACCTTCATATACGTCATTTCCGCTGAATATTATACCCGGTGTAGGTTTTCTCATCATTAAATAGGGCTCTTGCAATCTATAAAGAACAATCACTATGACAAAAACTACTTACGTGAAATAATTATTGTGATACATAGAGCTTAACTTTTTTAAACAAGTACACAACTAACAAGATTAAAATTCACGTTTGCAGTACGTCGGTATAATACCTACTCACGTACATACAAAAACAAACAAAGTAAAAACAATAAATAATAAAGTAAGTAAAGATAAACATTGACATTCGTTCATGAAGTAAGCTTTGATGTTCCCAAAAAAAAGCAAAATTAAAATTACATATCCTGCAGTAAAATAAGCGTAACAAATTCTGTTCAACTTTGATTTATCAAACTTATGCATGTAATTAGTAAAACTTAAAATATTTACATTATACATGTAGTTCTTACTGTAACAAAAATTTATGTGCAAGTTTATTTGGATATTTGAGAGATGTAAACAGATTCAACCTCGAAAGAAGTTGGTATTTTAACATGACGTCGACTGTTGAAGACTCATTTGATACATAAAAAGCAAGACTAAGACTCAATTAAGTTTTGTTGTTTATCTCTAATGTTTATGATTTTATTCTGCATTTTACAATTTAACTAACTTGATAATACATAGAAGAAGTTTGATTCAGTTTAAAAGAAATAAAAAAAAAATCTATCTTTGGGGTTTGAACCGTAATTAGCAGCGCTATTTTAGTAACTATTTTATACTAGCACGCGCGGGCAAACTGAGCTACGGAGCGTGTTGCATTGGTTCGGCGTCTAACAAGAACATAAGTGATAGATTTTCAACAATTTTAAAAATGTTATTTTTTGACTTTACAAAATAATATTTATGTATCAAGGCACTAAGTTGCAGAGGCGATAGCTGAGGCAAACAAAACATGTGAGTCGTAAAAAACAACTTTAGTGCCGAGGTACCTATTATATTTTTTCCGAAACCGCAAATTTGACAAAACAGCAGAATTTTTTAACCTGCATGCGATTAAATTGTCAAAATTGAACAAGCCAAATTACACCCAGTGTACTATCAAGAAAATTGATACACTGTATGCCGTCTGCCCAATACCTCTCCAGAATAAAACTACAATAAAAACATTTTAGTTGCAACTTAATGATGTTGCAAAACTAGTAAATTTTAGTAAATAGTAAAACGGTTTTAATGATTAGGGTTAGAGTATAGAATACAACAACAACAAGCTTGAATTGTTTTAATTTAAAACTTTTACGTCTTTAAATAACATACATGACTATTTTAGAAAAAAATTAAAGAAGAAATAATCATATGACTATAATCAGTGGGAAATATTTTAAATGGGTTTTTTATGAAATGAAAACTTGGAAACTGTATTATTTTTTTCAAGCACAATTTTAGAAACAATACTTTCTTGTATTTTTCAAAAGTCTGTATTGGAATTCATAAATATTCCAACAGTTACACAATTACATTCCTGTAATATCTAGTCATAGATAAGTGCAATACTTCAATACGTTCATTTAAAAATGCATTAAAAAAAAACATCTAAACGACTTAGTTTTAATTGTCAGGGTGAATTTGACTTTGACTGAACTTGTTAAGTATTTTTATTTTTTAGAATTTATTTTAGAAACTTTTCGTTGAATTTTTCTATTCCAATACTTGTTATAAAATATACTATTATACCTCTAGTTTTAAATTATGTAAGAAACAGGATTATAGAAACACAAACAATTATATAAATGTTTATCTTTATTATTATGCAAAAACTTCAATGGAATATTTTTATTAATTAAAATAATATTTATGTACTTGACAAGTTTCTTTTTCATAAGGACCTTTGTTGAGTGGATATGAATAAAACACTGCCTTTATAAGGATAGTATTTACCGACGTTTCACCCTAAACAGATGGGGGCTTTTTGAAGCATTTGGAGCAATTTATTATTTTTTTTTGTTTTAAGCAAAGTACTGTTGTTTCTCAATCCAACGTCAAAAAACACTCTCTTTCTAATGTTTCACTTAAGAAATATGGCGTTTTGTTTATCATATGAACAGCATGTAATTAAACGGAATTATGTATTTCTTTTTCAATGATATCATAAAACATAACAAAATTTTACCCTACTACTGCTATCACTTGGAATATCTTTAATCACATTAACTTTAAAGATAACGGTAGGGCGAAATTGATACTTATAAACAATGTTTAAAAGTAATGACGATATCTGGGGTAGATTTGTTTTTCAAAGCGTTTATCATATAAAATATAGAAAAAGTAAACCATATATTCGCCTTTTTCATAATATATTCAAGAAGAATATGGTTTAGGTAAGCATAATAAAATATATATTTTGTACTTACACTCTTAATTTTAAATGGAGTGAGGTTTATATATTTTAGTGTGGTTTTTAAAAAAATTAATTTAAAATTTCCTAAACAATATAAAAACTATATCAAATAAACAAACAAAGATGGTATCTACGTCGCAGAATATTCATTGGTTGCTTTCTATACCATCAATCGTGACAATTATTGTAATGAAACATAAAATTTTACTTTCTGCGTTGACATGTAAAACAACACTTGGTCGTTTAATGAGAAATCAGAAAAAATTGGTTAGTTTTTCATTGCAATTCATCTATCTTAGCAATCAAAGATATATTTTTTTCGTAAACTAAAAAGTCAAACCAACCAAAAGTTTATAAAAGTGACTTATAGCTTATAGCATTATCAATATAAAGAAACTTCCACTTTTTTGCTAATACTCGTTGATACTAAACGATATTTATGGATACTTCAGTCACTGTATCTACTAAAAATTTCAATTTCAATTTTCGTTGAATTTTTTCGGTGGTTATTTGTTCACTTTATTGTCGGTAATTTTGAGTTTAATATTTACTTATTATACAAGGGTCTCATAGCAAAGCTTTCATGGCTAAACATTTATCTCGCGAATTATTTGCTGTTAAGACACCAGTATAATATACAGTTTTATCCACACCTCCTTTGGTAGAGTTCTTAAAAATCAACAAAACCCAAAAATTTTACACGTTATAAGTCTATGATTTTATTGCCATGTTGTTGTGTTTTGCTTTGTTTGTTTATTGCCAGGAAATTATTATTTAAGAAAAAATTTGGAAAAAAACTGCTCCTGCACTTGTAATATTGATGGGAATGAAAAAAAGTTCTCTTCCTGAAATATTGCGAGAGATGAAGAAGCCACATTGAGTTTGCTACGAAGAAATCCAGAGATGTTTATTACAAAGAATTAAGTGATTTTAATAACTTTTCTTTTTTTAACGTCAAAACGTACGTAAATTTTCTTTAGAGTTTTTTCGTGTGTGTTTTTTAGGGGTTTTGATGCAAATATAAAATATGGAAGGTGATTAGTACCTTACAGTACTCCATGGTCAACAAGAAAAACATGTTGTTCCTGAGAATCACCACTTTGGTTTCTGGACCTGGTCATCAAGACCCTCCCGGATAATTAGGAAAAAATGTACACACTTAATTAATATTATTACGTGTGAATACTAGGGTGGGCAAGGGTTGGCATGTTTTAAGTTTTAGTGGTTTTCCTAAACTTTGAAGTAAATGCTTTGCCAAGACGAACCAATCCACAATTGCACACGGTTTCATCACCACACTGTACAGGTTTATACTGATCTTCTGGGGCACCATACATAACACTTACATGACAATACAATTTTAAAATGTACCATACGATTAAATAAATAAATAACTGGAAATAGGAAAACGATGTTTGTGGGGTAAGCGTAGACGTGCTTTTTGGGTTACTGCTTTAACGCCAAAAAAATATATAGCATGTTAACATTGACATTAAAGCTTCACAAAAATACAGATATTTCCCAATATGGCAAGTTAATTGCCTTTTTTGTAGATCGAATAAAAAAATTCAAGAAATCAACAGTTCTTGAAAGAGTATATACAACACTTTCTAACAGAAGCACCTAATAAAAAATATTTGAATTTGATGATAAATTTGAGAATGAAATTAATTTTTTTTAGATTAAGGTCGCAGTAATTTTGGGTGTGTCAGGTCAAAAAACTTTTTTTTTCTAAACTACTTATTGTTCTGCTACTTTTGGCAGACCAAAACCAACTTGGACAAATAAAATCAGGTTTTATCACATCTATATATTTAAGTGCTTCAAGTTTACTATCTCAGAAGTATTCAAAAAACTTTTATTTTCTAAATAACACATTGATTTGCTATCTTTGTCAGATCAAATGTAAAAAATCTTTGTCAAATTAAAATCAGAATAAAGAATATGTTTACATTTAAGTGTTATTTTAAGGTAGGTGCTATTCGCATCACACTGCACAGACGAAACGCACCATTGATTATAAAGTTACCAATGACCGTACTTTAATTTGCCCTCCTATTAAATTAAATAGAGTATCGCCTACTATTCGCAACAGACAAGATGCATTAAAGAAAATCCTAAATATTATGGTACCAACAATTTCTTGTGATGGAATGTACTGACTGCGTCATTTGGAATCGCGTACACTATGCGACATGTACCAAAAGAAAACAAAATTTGGGACGCTGTTGAAAGTTAAATTATTAAACAAAGGACTAAAATTTGCTCTACAATTCAAATGTAACAATTTGATGTTGAATGAATTTAAAGCAACAATTGAAAATTTTAGTGATTACAACCCTTTAATTAAAACTCAAATTAAGAATATCTGTTCAATTATTCCAAAAGATAATCATAATTTTAACCAAAAATAGTTAAATCTGTCGAAATTAAAACAATTAATTCAATTAAAGAAAAACTTAATCAAAATAATTTAATAATTTCTAAAGCAGATAAAGGTAACTGCATGGTAATTCTCGACAAAAATGAATATATTAATAAAACTAATTCTTTTTTTAACTCATCTGACTTCACAAAATTACAATCTTCACCATTCAATAAATTTAATTTACTAACTTCCAAAATAATTTCTGAAACTCAAGAAACATTTAGTTTCTTTAATATACAGTGTGTCCAAAATTCGATGCTCACCATTGGTATTTTGGAAACGGTAAGAGTTACAGGGTCGGTTAAATGGAACAATATGGAGGTATTTACTTCAGACCTTCTCTTGTTTTTCCAAAGAAATGCGTTGCCTACTAGATATTGCAAAAAAAGTGAAAATCGGCATTTTCTTTAAACTTGCGTAGAATCCACACTATTTATCCTATCAAAAATATGTAAATATAAAAGTTGTAGACATTTAGATATTGAATAATATGCGTCATTAAAATATTTTTTGCTTGCATCAGTAGCGAAATATGACCCAAAGTTGCATTTTTTAAATGGAAATGATAATTTATTTTTATACAGTTGAATTACTTGATTTTTTTCCTTTTCAACGATATAAGGTTCGAGCTATTTATCTTGTGTACTTTAGAAGATATAAAGAAAAATCGTTTTTGAGATCTGTAGATGTATTTTAAAGCACATCACACTATCCATGATTGCAAATTTTTAAGAAACAAACAACTGCACATCAAATCTGTCAATAATATTGTTACAGTAGTATCGTGTCAGAACTTGTAGTTGTTGTAGTAAGCTATTCATATTCAAAATTGATGATGCAGTTTTCAAACCATGAAAAAACGGACATGTTTGTTGTCTACATAAGATGCCATCGTAATTCAACTGCGGCAGCAAATGAATATCACAACTTATACCCCGAAAGAAGGCAACCTCACAGAACTTTGTTTTCCCGACTCGAGCAAAATCTTCGACAAGGTGGATCCTTCACCGCCATTCGTCCTACAACCTATCAAAAGACAATGAGGATGCTGAAATAGCTGTTCTAGCCGCTGTTAATGTTGAGCCTTCCGTTTCAGTAAGAAAAATTTCGAATGACAGTGGTATGGCAAGAAGTTCAGTACATTATGTTTTAAAAAGAAGAAATTTCATCCTTATAAGCCAATGATATGCCATCATATCAAAGAGAATGATTATGCTCGAAGAGTTACATTTTGTAGATGGTACCTGGATGAAGTTACAAACGATAATTCTTTTTCTAAAAAATTCTTTGGAGCGATGAAAGTAGATTCACAAACAACGGCATTTACAATCGGCATAATTATCATTATTGGAATAATGAAAATCCGAAAATAGTTCGAGAATCGCGTTTCCAAGAACGATTCGGATTTAACGTGTGGTGCGGTATTTTGGGAAATCGTTTGATAGGTCCATTTATTTATAATCAAACGCTTAATTCGACTAGATATCTTCAACTGCTGCAAGCCGAAGTCGAAGATGCATTGGACGAGCTACCTATTCAAGAAGAAAGAAGTATTTTGTTTCAGCAAGACGGCGCCCCGGCCCATAATTCCAGGATCGTCACTGAATATTTATCAGCAAGATTTGGAAACCGTTGGATTGGAACAAACGGTCCCATACGTTGGCCTGCGCGATCACCAGATTTGTCCATACTAGATTTTTCCTGTGGGGACACATAAAAATTTAGTATACGTTGTCAATTATGAGAACGTTAATGATTTGCAGCAGAGCGTCATGCAGGCCTTTAATTCAGTTAGCGTCCGTCAATTAATGAATTGCCGAATAAATATTGAAAAACGCTATACAAAATGTTTAGAAGTCAATGGCCGCACTATTGAGAATCTTTTATAGGAAAACTCATTCGTTTTACGATGTTATCCACCCGTTATGTTTTTGTTATTATTGCTTACAACTTGGTAACATTATAAATCTGCCTCAAAAATGATTTTTCTTTATATCTTCAACAAGATAAATAGCTCAAACCTTATATCGTTGAAAAGGAAAAAAATCAAGTAATTCAACTGTATAAAAATAAATTATCATTTCCATTTAAAAAATGCAACTTTGGGTCATATTTCGCTACTGATGCAAGCAAAAAATATTTTAATGACGCATATTATTCAATATCTAAATGTCTACAACTTTTATATTTACATATTTTTGATAGGATAAATAGTGTGGATTCTACGCAAGTTTAAAGAAAATGCCGATTTTCACTTTTTGCAATATCTAGTAGGCAACGCATTTCTTTGGAAAAACAAGAGAAGGTCTGAAGAGGTAAGAAAAATACCTCCATATTGTTCCATTTAACCGACCCTGTAACTCTTACCGTTTCCAATATACCAATGGTGAGCATCGAATTTTGGACACACTGTATATTCTACAAACATCAAAATCTCAAACCCAAAAATTCCCAATTTATACTTTTTACCTAAAATACATAAAACCAGCCATCCTATTAGACCAATAGTTAATTACAAATCTTCACCAACATACTTTATTTCTAAATTTCTATCTCACATTATATCAAAAGAAATTAATTTCAAACCATCTTATTCTATCAAAAACACAATTAAATTAGTAGAAAATTTATGTAAATTATAATTAGAACAACAAAAATCTTTAACTTTAATATTTTTTGACATCGTTAACCTCTATCCTTCAATACCACCAGAAGAAACCATTCCTTTAGTATCCAATTATTTACATGGTAGTGAATTGCCTAACTTGATAGTTTCAGATATAGATAAATTACTTAAATTTGGTTTAAATAATCAATTTTTCACTTTCAACAATCAATTTTTTAAACAAGAAAAAAGACTACCAATGGGTTCTCCTCTTTCACCTATTTTAGCTGAACTGTTTATAAATAATTTAGAAGTTAATTTTATTTCCAAATATTCTATTTTTAATAAAAATATTTTATTCTGGAATAGATACGTTGATGACATTCTTTGCATTTTCGAAGGTTCTACATCAGAAATTCATGTTTTTCTAAATTACTTAAATAATTTACATCACAGAATTAATTTCACTTTAGAAATTTCTCAAAACAATTGTCTTCCTTTTCTAGATACGTATATTTGTATCGATTCAAATAATTCTATTAATTTTGACATTTATAGAAAACCTACAACTACAGTTCAAACAATTCCTCTTTCTTCTAATCACCATTTTTCACAAAAACTATCAGCGTTCTACTTTCTTCACAGAAACAAATTTTAAAAAATAATTAGACACAATTTTTATATTGCTCATTTAAACCAATTTCCATTCAAAATTATTTTAAACATTTTTAATAAATTTAATTATGTACATAATTTAAAAATCTGAAAACATTAATTCCAATTAATAAAAAACCAAAAATAAATACATTTAAATTCCTTTTTATTCCTGAATTTATTAACATAATTAAAGATCTGAATAAATTAACTGATTATAAATTTGTCTTCAAAGCTCCTACCAATTTAGCTAACATTTTTCACAAAAATTAAATATAAATAATAGTCTTGAATCAAGCGACATATACCAACTACTATGCTCTTGTAACAAAATATATATTGGTAAAACTAAAAGAATTTTACAATTCGATTAAAAGAACATCTAAGATATCTTAAACAACCAGAAAAATATTCTTATAATTTAGATACAATTAAATCAACTTACGCTAACACATTATCCAAAACAAACATAAACATTTAAATTATTCACTCATACATCCTTTTAAAATACTATTATAATACACAAATTTTAGATAAATTAGAAATAATATACATTAAAACAACAAATCCAAATTTAATAATCAATGATCAAACAAATTTTGACGATCTTATATTAAATTATCAAACAGAATTTTTATGTCCTTAATATATTTAATTAACTCCAGATTCAAACTTTTTACATACATAGTTTATATTTAAAAAAAAAACCTTTTATTACAAACCAATTTATGTTTTTCTAAATTTCCATGTAAACCAAATGTCATATTTAACATTTGTATAAAAAAAAAATATTTTTGTATTCTGAAGATAACTCACAATAGTTTTTGAGTTGAAACTATAGTAAATAATAAATAAATAACTAATATTGGATTGCTTAAAGCGTAAATAATGTATATAGGTTTGTTATGTTTAACCGTTGAGTGAAAAACACTTATTTAACGTAGTTAGGCTCATTTAACTTTCAACATTGTCCCAAATTTTGTTTTCTCAATGGTACTATTGATTCTTAAATGACCGTGTGCACCAACACAACTTAAAGTTAAGCGATGTTTAAAAACAATCCTTGCTATAATTATAACAATTGTACATATCTAAGTTATTTAGAATCACTTAAGTTTAAGGTTGGTGTACACGGCCAAAAGTCAACAACTGAATGATAATGATTTGAAAGAATTGACTCTAGCGAGAAATATGAAACAAGTATTTAGTTTGCTATGAATGTAGAGACCATTGAGTTAAGTTAAGAGATAATTATCGCAGGGCTCTTAAACTTCGCTAAACTAACATTCGTCAGGCAGTAAAGAAATGTCCACCAAAGCATGAAGAGGAAGTAACATTTTTAATACCATACTTAATGGACGCAGAACAATGAATGCCAATCTTCCTTTCCAAACAAACTCTAAAATGAATGACGATAGTTAGGATAAAGATCTTGCCAGTACCTTCGGGTCAATAGAAGTCGTCGACATGGTAGATAAATCTCAGGAAAAGCTATTAATCTACACTAACTTCTAGTTATTACACAAGTCGTGGAAACGACCAGCGACTTTTGCAGAGACACCGTCAGTGGCATCTGTACTCCAAAACCACCTTGACCAAAAACAACGACCCTCATCGGATCCGTCGGCTGACTGTTTTGTGAATATGGCAGATTATCTAAATGATTCTCTGAGTAGGTAAATAAGATGAAAAGCAAAACGCTGTTTTGGTTTTTACGAATTTGTGGATTTTCCAATTCTTCCAATAAACTTAAAATAATGTGGTATGCGATTTTTGAATGGAAAATCCGTTCCGTCCGTTCAGTGCAATGCAAACAGCTTGTACTTACCTTTAGTGTTAAAGTGCGATTTAAATTTTTCAAGGTGGTTTCTAACATTTGGTCTGCCAAAGACAGCAGATCAATGAATTGTTTAGAAAAAATAGTAGATTATTTTACTAGGAGTTAAACAATTATATTTTTTAACTCTAAGTGAAATATACTATTTTTTCTTTAAGCTTTCTTTTTTCGAGGTTCTCGAGTGTTATAGTGACGTTTTATTCTAGACGAATCAGGTTGATACCAACTTTCACGCGTTTTGTGCATGTACATAACCTTAACAGTTGTCTAATTGTAACTACCGGATGTATGAAATAAGAAGGTAACGTAAACAATTAACGTAATGGAAATGTTCCATTCAACAATTAATTAAAAATTATTTATACATTTATACAATGTTTATATTTTTCAAGTCATTATTATTCAGAAGAGAAATTTGCATATAAACTAAAACTAAAATTTGCATGTCGAAAAATTAAATGTAATTCAAAATTGAACTATATTAAAGGTGCAATTATAAAGTGCACTATTTTGCAGATTTAAGCTACCGCTGGTAGTGGTGTCCAACGACAAATTTTTTTCTACTGAAAACAAATAATTTGTGACGGAAGATTCTGAAATAGGTGGAGCATTTTGTGGTATTGGTGATATAAATCGTTTTGAAATTTCTGATGGAATCGTTAATGGTGGTTGTTGCAACATACTCTTTGACGTACTTGGCAGTGATGTTTCAGTACACTCGGTTTGGCAATGCTCTGGGAAGGATAAAATTGTTGCTGCTGCTTTCTTCGTATTTGACAGCGATTCATTAATGTATCCTTCAGCACCACTTGTAAATTTCCATCCACCATGTCGTTTCAATGTAGGCCAACATTTTCCGTATATGTTCTGGCGTTGTGAGCTTTGGCCAAATTTTTATAGCCGTCGTCGTAAATTGCGCGAGACTTTGTTGGGATTAAATCTGCAACAGTTTCATTTGCAATTGCCGCTAATTCTGAAGGTGTCGAGTCTATTAAACACATAATAATATCTAACACAATTTCAAATACTGTGCGACTATTTCAATATTTGAAGTAACTGAGGTACCAGCCTCTAAATAGTTGTGAAAAAGTGAAAAGTGAAAACAAAAGAACTGTTGCTCTTTAATGTTTAGGCAGTAAAAAGCGTTTTTAGCGTTTGGCAGTAGTTCAAAAATATGCCGTTTTATTGTTGCTTGAAGAAAAAAGTTATTTTTAGTGCTTTTGTGATAGTGAACCTGAAGCATTTAAATAGAACTTAAATCTATAGATGTGTTAAAGTGCAATTTTATTTCTCCAAGGTAGTTTCTAACATTTAGTTTACCAAAGATAGCAGATCAATGAGTTATTTAGAAAAAAAAATTTTGAGTACTTCTGAGATAGTGTAGTTGTAGCACTTAAATAGAACTTAAATCTAGAGATGTGTTAAAGTTTGATTATATTTGTTTAAGTTAGTTTGTAACATTTGGTTTGCATAAGGTGCAGATCAATAAATTGTTGAGTGGTTCTGAGATAGTAAACTTAAAACACTGAAATAGCACTTAATTTTTGGAACAATTTAGTTATTTTGATCAAGCTCTAACACTGTTTTTAGGGCTGCTAAGTTTTTTTTAAAGATTATCTTGAATATCTCCAGAACTACTGCAGCAATTACATTGTAATTGAAGTACTTAATGAGTAGTTAATGAACACTAGATTTCTAATGTACACCTGCATCAAGTGGTCTGCTAACTTTAAGCTTTGCACAGTACAACTAGTGGGAATAGATACTCTATCCAAAATACCATCAGCGGTAGCTGATTTTTTGAAATTACTAGAGCTAGAGTCATACACATGACACAATATGTATGAGGCGCATATCAAGGACTTTATTATGTGATGCTGGTCCAACATCATGGTCGATGAAAATTGACAACCGTGGCACAAGACTATGTCGAAGAGTCAATTTCGAGCAAAATAAACATTGCTAAGAAAATACGGTGTGAAAATTTGGGAACAGAAACCAATGCTATTGTGAATACTGAGAAGAAAAAATGTAATGAATGTGGAAACAACATTGAAATGACAAAAAATGAAGCAAGTATATCTTTTTATGTACGTATAACATATAATCAGCTCATTAAGTACTAACTAATTGCGTTTCAAATACGACTTTAAATGTATTGGGCGTAAAAGATAAAAACGTGTGTAAAAGCACAATGTAATTAGAATTCGAGTTTCATTATTAAACGATTTTTGTTTGGCAACTAAACAATATGCAACAATCAAAATAAAAAGAAGTGAAACCGAATGCGTCCCTCTGTTGTGACAACTGTTTCTATTTAGAAAAAAATATTTCTGACATAGATAAAATATTGTATGAGACACGTGTGTGAAGGACTTTTATGCCCTCCTTGGAATTAAAACACTCACCTGCGACTTGTGTTTTAAACTCCGCAACTTGTGCATAAAAGTCTTACTTGACTCACTTGTATCATAAATAACTTTTAGTTCATATGAAAATAAAGGAGAAACTATAACATAATTATTGTTATACCTGTTATATTTAAAAAAAAAATTTTCAATATTATGAATAAATTGGAAGGTATATTTTTACTTAAAAAATTAAATAAAAGGCGTTGTTTCATACCTTCAGCAATACAGTTAAGGATATAAACATTTTAATTTAAAATCTTTCGTCAAGGAGATGAAATATAAACAAAGACATGAATGTGTAGTGAATTGAGTTTAGTATGGAAAATACTGCATACCTTTTAGAGAATACCAAAATAGTTATGCATAAAGTAATTAAAAAAAAAACACTGAAGCAATTCTTTACAGGGAACGTTATAAACAAGTTCAATAAATTTTATAAACATTTACCTGGACTTGATTCGATACATTTTCATTTCTAATGTTTGTTTGGTCTTTTGTATTATTGGTTTAGATACTTTAGTAAAGATGAAATCGTTAGGAGATCTAGAATTCCATGTACCTAAAATCCGCTTGTTTTTTGCAGTTCGTTCATAAACTTGTAGACTAAAGTTTTTTCGACGCCCATAATTATCGAATTCAATAGGTCCAGTAATCGGACCGATCATTACACCTTTTGAAAAAGTTAGCTGAAACAAAATTAAAATTAACGTATTCGAATACGATTGCGTAATTGATTTAATATTTATTTTTAGCCTCAACATTTCCGTTTCAATATCATAAAGAATAAACCACAAAAAGTGCATAAAACAATGTGTGGAATAATGCGGCAATAACCATTTGAGTCACGTTTTTTCTTGCCTGTCAAGATGGATGTGAATCGTGATGTTTGCAAATTTGTATTTTAACTTCAGCTGCATCAATCGAATACAATTTTAACATGTAACAAATATTACTTACGATTGCTATAAAAGCTGATATTCTTAATCCGTAATCCGATACTTCTTTTTTCGCACAACTTAAAGATTTGACCACCATCGTTTCTGTCGCGTCTAATTTAGTAAATATCGTAATAAACAGGTTCAACGCGTCGTATATGAGGGCGGATTTTGTCTAAAACAAACACAAAATTTGTGTATTACTTGGTGGGTTAATCATATTCCGAATAAAATTATAAATGCTTAAACTTCTAAATGATATATTAACGTCAAGGATGTTAGGGTTAGCTGAATTATAATATACGTAAGCAGCTAGTTAGAGTTAATATAAGTATCTTTCCAAGCAAGAATTTATTAATCTTATTTTGTGTCAATTGAAATTTCCCACAAACTCATTTATATAAAAAAAATAAAATTTATAATAGCAACAGGGTCTATAAATTCATTAAAAGTTATTTAAATAGTTTTTTACGTGCAGGCAAATAATTTAATGAAGTAAAGTATATTTCAGGTAAGATTACATGAGACAAAATTTTCACAAATTTCTATGTAAAAAAATAAACACATATTTTAAAGTGAAATTTATAGTAATCTCAGTAACATTTTAAATAAATATTTTCGAAAAATTTAAAATACAACAACTCATCGAATTATAAAAAAAGTTTAGCTACCTACTCTTACTTTACATGTATAGGATGTCCAACTTAAATTTGATGAGCAGTCTATATACATCTTTCCCGAAAACTTTACTGTGTACTTAAGGCGATTCTTTCCATGTGTATTTTAGCAATTACAGTAGCATAGCTCTTAGGTAATATTTCGGTTGATAATTAAAATTGAATTAAACTATTTCGCATGCATGTAGTTGAAATACGACATTAGGGCTTATCGAATTTAGATTTGATGTTTTTCTATTTCTAATAACATTCTTTAACTGTTAAAGTACATCAAAACTCAAAATGTTTAGAGACGTTTAATAATCATACGATTAAATATTTTTAAATTAATGCGTACCGCCTTATGTAATACTTCGTAAGTATTTCCTGAAAATTTCAACAATGTACCTATGTTATTAAGAGAGGTATAGCTTAATAGGGTTAACATTGCAATGCTGATGATCACAATAAAGTGTTCTTGAAAAATGCTGCCATCTGTGTGAATTCCGGTTACTACGTCGGACTTGAGAATACGGGGTTTGTTCAGAAACTATAGAAGTTTAAAAATAATAACCATAGCATTTTTGGATTTTTTATTTGATCTTATGTTTAAACTGTAGACTCAAAAATGTGTGTACTTAATTAATGCTAAACAATTGTATAACACATTATAGATACTTAGTAACAACAGATAACAATAAACTACAACAATACACCTATATTTAATTTTACTAAAGTACAAAAATCAGGTCACGATTTGTATGCGTTGAACTTTGTTTAATTCTAGATATTCAATTCTTTTTTTTTTTGAAAATCGAATTGAAATTTTATTATAACGGGTTTGGTAATTTTATAAAGTAATGTTTATTTATGTATCACTAAGATCTAAAAAACATATAACACAAGATATTTACAAATGTTAACACTAAAGTCGATTTTAACGATATCTACACACGTTGGAAACATAATTCATATTTAACTTTTAGTATTTGTTTCTTTTTGCGTATTGTTCTATTGCGGCACTGTTGTGCTTTTAGGATATATTTAGGATCTCTTATTTGCCGCTGAATTTCATAATACCATGAATGTCTCTTGTTTATCTCATATCCTGCCTTTTTGTTTAATGACCAAAATGTGATTTTTTTATTTACAATTCCTTCTTCGACTGATTGATTGTATGCAGAATACGGGCATTTAATCTCAACCGGAAGGTAAGGTCAATTAAACAGTCTGGAGTTGCACCGAGAGACGGAAATTTTTCGTCAATAAATAATTCATTATTTGTAATAATAACGTTATCTTGAGATTCAAGTGTTTTTGTAGCGATACTCTCGTATTGTCGTCCATGATTTAACGACGCCACATTTGATAAATCGCTTTGCACTGTCAGATTGATGTATGGTATCCTTTTCGATCTTGTTTCTTTCTTCAGATGTTAGTTCAAAAGATTATAGAAATTTATGTTTTTCGATTTGGTAGATTTCTAGATCCATATCTGGTTTTTCACAAAATTCTCCGTAGTCAGAACTTTGTTGAGTTTCATTTCCACTTTTGACTTTTTTTTTGGAATAGTCTTCATTTCTTTAGATTTTCAACTTTCAGTTTTCTCTTTCTCTCTAATTTGCTAATTGTCTTTTTGGGCTATTTCCATACATACTTTTGTGTAAGGAATAATGCGTTCTTTTTGTATTGTTACAAACAACTGAAGCATAGCATCTAGATTGGTATAATCTGCCATTAGTGAAGTTTATTCTTTTTCCACCAACGAACTTAGCTATAATGGAATGAAACTGTTCAACTATATTTGAGTTTTTGTTTTGAATTAAACTTCTACTGTGATTTGATAAAGTAGTTGAAGCACTAATAATGCGGATCAGGAATTCTGGACAATCTTTAAATTTGGTAGTCCAATCCTCCTCATCCGTTCTTTTACAGTAATAAGTTAGACATTTACGATGATCTCCAAAAATATGATAAAAACTATTATCTATGTCAGTTTTTAATAATATAATACTGTCGGAACTGTAATTTTCTTTTTATACCTAATAGCGCCAATTACGGATGATCTAAATCTTAAAATATTTTTTCCAAATGCTTCCTATGTATTACAGGGAATCTTGTATCTACAGTTCTTTCAATTTGTTGTTAAAATTTCTTAGAAGATGGTTAAGTCTTAATTTTGTTTTGTGACCAAATCTATAGTTTTCCTTATTCACCATTATCAATTTTTTAAGTACAAATAATAGAAATGCCTAATCTCACACACTGTTTACAAGCTGTTATTTCGTAATTTCCTAGCAGGTACCTCGTATGCACTAGTAAATGTTACAATCGGATAATTTCAAAGATATTCGCATAATTCCACTAACTACCGGTCACCGCACTCCAATTCTCCTCTAAAACTCGCTGCATAGAATAGAATCGCCTTAAATTACGTTAATTGAAACCTAAAAGCATACCAAATGGATGCACAATGTTAGAATTCTATGTTATGCTGACGATGCCGAGCTAATAGCTGAAAACGACTATACTGAGATAAATTTTTACTAACCTTAAAAAACATTAATTGGTGGTAACTAAATATCTGTATTAAATAGGCGACAAGTCGGTTACTGGTTATCATTAATAAAATAACTTTGTTAAAATCGTATATTAATGACTATAATACGTTCAGCGAACACATGGAGTTAAACCACTCCCTATAAATCCGCGCATTTATTGGTGTAATTTTCAAAGTCAGTATTACAACCAACTGACATGATTTCTGCGTTGTTTAACATTTTAGTTGTCACGAAGATATTGTTTATTATCTTATTAGTAGATTTTATTAGTATTTTTTAATATTTTATAACGTATAAACAAATTGTTTTTTACTTTAGTGTTTATATATATTTACATAGTGTAAAGTAGTCTCTGCATTTATTGGTTCAAATTATCACAAATTATTAAAGGAGTGTCTTAACTCCATGTGTTCGCTGAACGTATTATAGTAGTTCATTTACTTAGTTTTGTTTTTGCTGGGATAACCATTATACTCTGTTATCCTTAATAGTTGGTATATTTACCATTAAAAGAAGACCAATTTGTTGTTATAAATAACCTACTAACTATTATACATCCAATACAATTCATTAATATTGCTACCATTATTAAGTTGTCCATTTACTTCAAGTAATTGTTTACTTAAATTTATAGTAAGGTATACTAACCATTATACAACTGCCGGTATTGTCAAAACTAAAATGTCTAGTATCTGTAATTCAGTGACATGCTAATTACTAAATAGAAATTACATTTAATTTAATTAGAATAATATGTCGTTACAATAAAACTTCTTTCTGTTACAATAAGATATTTATTGCGCTACCAAATAGTATTTACAATAATGCACTGTAAAGTGAGTAAGTAATAATATTCTAAATAACGATTCAAAATAAAATGTATTCTAAATAAATAAAAATTAAAAATAATCCCAGGAAGAGCTACTACGTATTTCTTAAAAATGAAGTTATAGTAGTATATGAAACTTTAATTAATTCTAAATAATTGCATGTTTGAAGTATTATTATAATATGGTGAGAAACTCTTTCTATTGCGAAAACTGCAGCATATGTATCAATGGAAAAAATGTCTTCATAAAAACTGACTACAAACATTTTCCTCAATTTAACCTCAAAAGAATATAGATGTTCATTGAAAGTAATAATTTTTAATATTGTACACGTGAAACATATTCAGGACTCTCTATTGCACCTTTTATCCACAATACATCATCTACCCAAAAAATTTTAGAATTTACAGTAACTTTTGATACTTCACAAGTATTCTCTTTAAAATATTCGACTTGTTTGGAAAGAGTCACCACAAAAATTACAATTAAGCATATTGTAATAACTTCCTAGGAAACTGATTAGAATGTATAAAACGTTATATAATTATAAATGATAACCAACAGAAAAACACCAAAACTTTACTCGGACACGTGTTTCAACAGCTAAGCTGTTATCATCAGCGATAACGATACTAAAAATAAAAACACCGGGAAGCTTATATATACTATCTGCTTATCACGCATCGTTAAACTTAATTGATTATTAAATAAGCTTAAATAATTCCGAAAATCCTAATGGACCGTTATCATCATAATTCATAAGCAAATTTCTGTTTTTAAAAATTTCTAAACTTTCATAAGAATCAATTCGTTTTAATTATATACCCTCTTCATTAATTCAATGTCGCCTACTCTATGGCCATTTTCAAGCATATGAATGGCAACACTGGACCTATTTGTGCGATGATATTTGACATGAGCTACGTGCTCTTTAAAACGAGTTTTAATAGGTCTCTTGGTTTGCCCTATATATATATATATATATATATAAACGCTCCTGACAAACGAAGACCGGAGATTGCTCAGATAATTTTAAATCAATTGAACCCAATTCACCTAGTCCGAAAATGCTTCCTAAGGGAGCTAGAGCTCTTTGAAAATGGCGTTTTGTAAATAGTTTTTTTTAAATACCTCCAGAACGCTTCTACTTAGAAAGGCAAAAACTGGTATGCATTGGTTATATGCGAATCTGCGCGTCTACCGAAGATTTTCTAAATTCATAGTATATCTTAACATTTAAAAATTTTTACTTTATTGTGGTAACAAGAATTTTATTTAGATTAAGTGTTTACTATTTTACTTAAGTAAATCATCCTTCGCAAGCTAGTTTTTATTAACAACCAATAAATTACTCAGTGTATCGATTTAACTTGGGATCTAAGTAACATGAAAATTTTTGCATCTAAAACAAAATGTATGACAACATCTAAAACACCCATCAGATGCAAACTAATTATTGTTGACGAACAGATAATACAGGAGGAAATTAAATTTAAATACTTAAGAGTGGATATCTCTTGATATGGTGATGTTGAAACAGAAGTAAAACAACAAACGACAAAAGCATTAAGAATACAGCATGCTTCAATAATACGTTATTAAAAAATAAACATATAGGGTAAGATTTAAAATAAGACCAATGATGATATATACCGCAGAAGAAAGTCTAGATACATAAAAAAATATTGAAAACCGGCGCAATGAAAGTCCTACAAAGAATTGAAACAAAAACACTAACAGATAGAAAAAGATAAAGAAGATATAAGAAGAACATAAAGTGTAGAAAACGTTAACGATTGGCTACTAAACAAAAAACACTAATGGAACGAGCACATTAACAGAATAGATGAACAAGGAACAGTTAAAGCAGCACGAGACAAATTACCAGCTGGCAAATGAAGTAGAGGATAAAGAAAAAGCAAAATACTTATATTAATGATGGAAAAAGAAGTAGAAGAAAATTTCATTAAATCTTTATTTTACGTATTTTTAAGAAGTTAGTAATTACTATGAAATTGAAAAGTAATGTGTTTTTGCAAAACTTTTGATTAAACTTGTCAAAAAATTCTTACGTACTCATTTATACCATCATTTAAAAAAATTATGCCAACACAAATTCGTAAAAGTTGCTGTTCGTCAATTCATTTCACTCATGATGATAATGTTACATTGAAAACATGATACTAATTATCACAATTAATTTAATAAGGTCCTACATGTTCAAATTGTTGTCCATAATTTTCAATGCACCTAACTATTCTGTCTTGCGTACTTGATCAGCTGTCTCTAATTCTGCATACTGTCCCTTATTTGCTATTTTCCTAGTAGTTGATCTTACTGCAAATATTATATCTTTTACGCGTCCCCACAAATAAAATTCTAGTCATGTTAAATCAAAGGATCTAGAAAGCCATGGAAATATGATGCCCCTTCCTATCCATCTACCAGGGTAAGTGGTGTCTAAAAACTCACGCACAATTATACCAAAATGCGCTGAACAGCATCTTGCTGGATAAACATTTCTTGTCAAATTCTAAGTGGCACGTCCTTTAACAATACGGCAGGTTTTCTTAAAGAATGCTAATAATTCTCTCTATTTAATGGATTATCAAAAAAGAAAGGTTTTATAATTTGCCCTTCTACAATCCCTACCCAAACATTTATACACCAACAACCTTAATATTGAACTTCGTGCAACCACTGTGAATTCGTTGTCGACCAGTAGTGCATATTATGAAAATTAACGCCTCCACTACTGTGAAAAGTTGAAAAAAAACCTCATCTGTCCGTAATATACTTCTTCCATTATTTCTAAAAGCCAGTGACAATGATCGAGTTTTTGGTCAAAATCTTCAGTAGTCAATGCTTGATGCAGTACCACGTAATACGGTTATAACCTTGACGAAGACGAAAATCGATTAATATTTTAAAAGCAATAATTCTTTATTGTAAATTATTACTCGTAATTTGTCAGTAGTTATAAAAAAACAACAGCGTAGGATTGAAAATTCAAATCATGTAGGTAGATACAAAAAAAAAAATCAAAGTGGGGACCCTGCCTTATACTCATAACTTGTAGAACTGAAAATTTATATAACCGAACGAAATAGAGTATTTAAGCACATTAGTTGCCTCGACGAAACATGGCACATTTGTCAACTCACTTCCTAGTACCTTAGTACATACAACCATAAGTCAATAATACTTTGCTCCTTGAGAAAGTTGGTCGAGTTTTCCCAGGTCGCTCGCAATTGCTCTAGTACTATGATGGAAATTAACAATTCAAACAGTAAGTTTTGCTACATCTACTGTCGACTCGTGTTAACGATCAGGTACGTAAATGCATTCACATTAAGCAACAAGATAAGTAAAAGCCTATAATGGAATTGTTGAAGCAGACGCAAAAAGAACTTATTTTCAACAATTATATTGTTTAACTCCTAGTAAAATAATTGATTAAAAACTGCACTTTTGAGAGTGGCGCCGGTGAGAAAGTAATGTACATGGGATTATACAACTGATTCTTAATAGCGAATATTATTATTTAAAAATTTGTTGAGATTTGGATAATAGTTACAACGCTTATTTGCGCCGTACAACTAACGTCAAAATTCAGACCACGTTTAGAATTTTAGTAAAATCAACTAAACTAGACTAGACCAAAAAATGTTAAAACATATGTAATTTTTAATTTTTTGTTTCTTAATAATTTCAAAAACTAAGCTATTTGTTGCCTCATCAAGTACATTCTTTTTTTTTAATGTTGAATGTAGGTGCTCTTATTATTTCAAAACTAAAACCACGTTTTTGATGTGTTGTTTGATATAAGGTTACAAATGAAACCAGATCTTATAAATCTCGCAAACTGTTCAAGATTTCCAACTACCACTTCATCATGTTGTCGTCTCTTTGGATGCCGTCTCATTATTCACAAACACTCCTACCGAGTTAATATTGGAACTAATAAAAAATTACGGGGTTCAGATTAGCCAGTACACTATGCTAAATAAAGATTCTTTCCTGAAATGCATTCATCTTCTACAACGGTTTTTTCATCTTTGATAGCCAAATATTACAAACAACTAGAAGGCGTCCCAATGGGAGGTGACTTAAGCCTTGTTCTTTCTAAAATCACTGAAATCAATAAAATAAAAGAATCACTACAATATCAATTTTCATTTCTGTATAAATATGTAAACGATATTGTTTGTGAATTACCCAGGGACCAAATTAATCATACTATATCAACGTTTAATTGCATACATCCGAAACTTCAATTTACGGTTGAGTTAGAATGTGACCAATCAGTTCCTTTTTTAGATACAAAACAAATTAGAACCAATGACAATAAAATTATTATAGATTGATACACTGAACCAACTTATTCCGGAAGATATATTAACTATAATTCTAACCACAAATTAAATAAAAAATTAATACCCTAAAGGGCAGGAAGAATAGAATAACCAATATTTCACATCACAACCTATTGAAGAAAAATTTAATCAAACTTTCCAAGATGTTCATTAATAATCAGTTTCCGACGACCTTGGTAAAAAAAATAATTTTTATCAGAGCAAATACTTAACAATCAGAAGATAATCCTACAATTACTAGATCAGATGTTACTTCATAGCCAATGCATGTCACGACACACAATGATAGCAACAACGTAATTAAGTATTGCAGACTTCCATATATTCCGGAAATAACAAACATAAACAAACTAGTCAAAATACTGCAGCATGGAGATAACAAAAATAGCGTTTACAATCCATCAACCTTAAATCAACTTTTCTCAAGAATAAAAGATAAAACAGAAAACCTTATGAGATCTAATGTAATTTACTTTTATTTTACTTTTACATTGCTATGTATATGATATTAATTAAATTAAAATTAATGTGAATTAATGTCAAAAAGCAAACAGAATACTGACAACGCTATATAGAATTAAGCCCAATATCGGAGGACCACGGTATAGAAAACGAAAAATACTAACGAGGGCTGTAACATCCATAATTCTATACGGAGCACCTATATGGCACACAGCATTAAAGTATAAACATTACAAAAATCTACTTGAAAGAATAAATAGAAGAATGGCCATAAGAATAAAGTGCGCATATAGAACAGTACCAACGATGGCAATATTGGCAAATGCAGGATTACCTGCTATAATATTATAAATAGAAGAAAGGATCACAAAAATGGTAAATTATACAGAAAAACTGCCAGAGAAGAAATGATAATAAAATAGAAAGAAATATACAAAAAATACCACGAATGCATAAAAATGTTTATAAATGACATACAAGCATGGAAAATGGGGAGAAATAGATTTCTAACTTACACAAGCGTTAACAGGTCACGGGTTGTTTGGTTCGTACTTACATAGGATAGGAAAACAGAACAATGGAAACTGTTGGTACTGCGGAGATGAAGATACTCCACTACACACAATCTTCGTATGCAAACAATGGGCGTTAGAAAGAAAAATTTGCAATAATGAATGCCGAATGAGCATAACTCCTGACAATATATCAGATATGTTGGTAAAGGATGAGACAAACTGGAACACAATAGCCAAAATGTTAAAAACTATTATGGTAAGAAAAGAAAAAGATTAAATACAACTTGAAACAAAGTAAAATGGAATATAAGAAAACAACGGCGGAAGACTTTAAAGTAATGCCTCAACAGCGGTCCCGAAGTCTTTCGTCAAGAAATGTGGAGTTTTAGTGGGTATGCACATGCGAATCCCACACTACCTACAATCAAAGAGCATATCTACAATACAGTAGGTGTCCATAAAGAATATCTTCACAATAAAAAAAGGTATATAATATTAATTAAATTAAAACTAATTGTGTTTTCATAATTTTAATTCATTCAATAATTTTTCCGTCGACCTTGCATTTATGATCTACATTAATGTAAACAAAATCGTTTATTAATGACGCCTATTAATGAACTATTTTAGTATAAGCAACTAAGCATACATGTGTCTACCTAAAGTTGCCATTTTATGTGTCAAACAATTACAATATAAAAATGTAAATAAAAAATCTGTCATAATTTATAGCAAAGCAAATTTTAATAATAACAAATCAACATTAAGTTACAGTTGTAATAAGTCTTCAATTTGTTCACACAAACTTTGAGACATTTTTTGTACTGTACATAACATTCCGATGATAACACTTAATAACATTAGCTATAAAAAAGAAATGGCCCGATAAACATTCCGACTTCTAAAAGCATCTTTTGGAGGTGTAGTGGAACTACTTTAAGAAAATTTTTTTTTATAAACTCTACATGCGCATGTTGTGTGAAATAACATTAAGGTGAAACCAAGCTTCATTGTTAAAAATTTTTAAACTGGAACACATGCAGGATAATCAATCCTGTCTCAATAAGTTGGTGGACCACTAGCACACAATAACGATTTGAATGAATATCTTTGTTGGGCTTCTTGTATCATTTATCAAAAATTGTCAACCATTTCTGGTTCGGTCTTTGTAGGTGCATCACTATTTTGAATAAGCACCAATCCGTTCTCACAAAAAAGATTTATACACTTTGTTTCGCTGTGATAAAAACACCGGATTAAAAATATTGTATTTCGACGCAACAATTGGAATTCAGTACCTCAACTCTCCATCAATTTAGTGACCTTAATTAAAATACTGTTGTCAAATAGCCATACAAAAGACTAAAAGGCAAAGAATGATCAAATACAAAGCTTACAAAAAAGTAGAAACAATGAAGTTAGATTATGTTATACAATTAAAAAATGGTGGTGAGTTCACAAAACGGTACTTTCTAAAGGTGTGTTCACAATAGCATACCTTTTCTAAAATTATTAAATTATAATTTTATTAAAATTACGGTCGACGGAAAAGTTGTGTAACTAACTCTTGAATTCTAACACCTCCATAAAATCAAGTAATTTAGCAGTGCATAAGTTTTTTAATGTAAATTAATTATGACTAATTGACTACTTTATGTAATAATTTATTGAAAGATTAAAAGTATTAACATCGTTCACATCATATACTTTTATACCAACACTTTTTAGTTCCTGATGAAGCCACTATCTCATTGACAAAATATTGAAAATAAACATTTTACTAGTTACCAAATTGTCTCGGTCCCAAACAATTTATCTTACTCTCAATAAGACCAATTACTCGCTTCAACTTCTTTGTATTTTCTGATCAAAGTTCGAGACCTTTGTAGTAAACTTTTCAAAGAAAAGACGTTTAGTGTTTCGGTATCCGTAGTAATTGAGAAAATCTTGTAGATATGTTAAATCGCATTTATCATTATTTTTACAATGATATGGAGGTTTCCTGTAAGGAATAATACTAACTATAAAATATACAAACATGGTTCTGGTAATATTTCTAGCTGTCGAAATAGAGGTTTATATGGTTTCGTGGAACTTTTCCCTAGGATACATCTTACTATTCTCTTTTGGAGTAACAGGACTTCTAGTTGGAAGCACCCGAAAATATTATTCCGTACTTTATCGTCGAAATGTTAAATAGTACATTTCCAAATTTTTAGTTCAACCATGTTGCATAGGTAGCGTATTATATAACATAACGTTGTCAGCTTTTTTGAAACGTGCTGAATGTGTGATTCAAATTTATATTTATATAGAGACCCACGAATTTTACTGTAGATAGAATTGCAACTTATTTTCGCTCATGTCGCACATAGATTTCAGATGGCAAAGGTGATCGAAAAATCTGTTACTATTGTTTTATTACAATTTAGTTTTAGTTTAGCGATTTACACTATCACGCCATTTTAAGCAGAGGTTTTTTGCCGCGAGGCACTGGATAGTATGCAGGATCTATCATCAGCGTATTGAACAAGACATGAAGTTAAGATAGTGTTTAGGTCATTGATATAGATCAGAAAGATAAAAGGGGAACATCTCGGTAAATGGGTTTAGGATCTGACTGCGTTTTGATTATGGCAATTTCCGCTCTATGTTTCAAACTATCTCTTTGAGATCTGTTAGTAAAATATGGTCTAAGTAGTGTTAGGACTAAACCTCGGATACCTATAGCCTGTAGTATCGCACAATTTCAGAAAACAATACATTCATATTAAAAAAAACTACTGATGACACGTCAATACTCGAAAACTAGATGTTGTAGAAACAAGGCACTTTCTACAAAAAGTCTACTTCTTCAACAATTTTTCTTCAAAATTAATAGTTATAGTTTTGTCAAAGTACTCTGAACTTTATGAATGGACAGTATATTTTATTTATTTTGATATAGTCTGGCTTTATTAATTCACACCACACTATAGACGTTTAAACTAATCTTTTGGGGCACCATACATAACACTTACATCACAATACAATATTAAAAGTGTACCATACGAATAAATAAATAAATAACTAAAAATTATTTTCTAAGTTTCTACAAATGTATTATACTGTAAATAAAATAAAAAGTGGTTACTAAAAAAAGATTCAATCTTGGATATTATTGTATGTGTATGAGTTTTGTATCACTAGTTCTTAGTAGCTAAAGTGATAGCGACTGATTGAACAGTAGTGTATTTGTAGTGTAGTTTCTAAGTGTAATATTGTGTTAATAAAATTATATTTTTTACATACTATAACAGAACAGAAGCAATTTATTAATATACCTGGGAGCTTACAGTGAAATCTGTAAAAATTTAATTTTGTGTAATTACTGTACTGCAATAGAGAAATGTTATTAAATACCTATCGAGAGATACTACGTCAGAATAAAATTTTGGTGCTCTAAATATCAAAAAAAAAAAATTCTGCTATTTTATAAGTCAACCAGGCAATTAAATAATTATGCTAATTGTTTTGTAAGTTTTAATATATAATAACAACATTTACTATTATAAGTATTAGTTTTTTATATTAATATTATTTATTGAATACTAAAACTTAAACATTTTTCCCTTTATGATTCTAACATAAACCGTACCCGAGTACATAAAAATACAAGTTTCCATAGAGAGGGGTAATTCTCCTTACCGCGATAAACCCAGATTGATAGGTAGGGTTAACAAATAGACATGAGACAAACGGAGTTGTCCCACGTTGCTCATCTAATCGACCAGAATCGTTCAGTATTAACACGGGAAAACGAAAACCGAGACATATATCTACACATTTGAGAATTGGTTTGCCCTTAGGAAAGATTGCTTTTATCCAAAATAATCTTTCAGTTCGTTCCTAAATACACATAAAATAAAACATACGACTTTGCCAAAAAAATATACACTGTATTTGAAAATTTACTAGGTTAAACATATTCTATTGCGTTCAGTTGTATATAAAGCAACGTATGCATTTTGTCTTGAAATATAAAGAAAATGTAAGGATATTGAACAATGTTATTATCTTACTATGGCACCATATGCTAAATGTCAAATTCTAAAATTGTAATATTTTTTCCGGATTTTCTAAATGATGAGACTTGCAAAACTTATATGTATAAAATTTTCTACTTCTTTTAAATGTTTTATTATTTTGAATTTATCCTGTTGTTTTACAATTTTATTTTATAATTTAAATAAATTTGAGATATACTTTCCGTGCCGAGTTTAGAGAAGCGCATTTAACTTTTTATTCTCTACTAAAAGCTTGTAGTGCACCGTATCTTAAAAACCGTACTTGACACACTATACCATAAATTATAAAGCATCACATCGTAGTTCGTATCAGATGTTAGTCTGTTGTTACGAGAATGTTGAACTTTTTTGTTATAAGACGTGTGATGTAGCTGTGTTTACTGCACCTACATATTTTTGTTAAATTGAGTGATTTGATTCAAGTTTGATATAACGTTTGATGTTTTTTTTATGAAACCAATTAAGAGAAACGATTTGTACAATTAATTGTTATACTGATACTATTCATAACTCCGGGTGATTCAATAAAAGGTGGGTTTCCCCAGAATGTTTTTCTTGTTTTATACACAATTAGCTTTCTGTTATAATATGTATTCATACCTACACAACAAAAAATTTACAAAAATAATTGAATTTAAGAGGAATACGTACTAGCAGTGCGCTCTCGCTAAATCATGCACTATAGTAATTGACTCAAATTTTCAAGTAATCAGCAATGTTTTGATTGCAATTGGAAGATATAAGAAGAAACTTTGTCGACGTTGTAGTACAATTTTGATTTTGTATTTATTTCTATTTAAATTGTGGTGTTAAATATGCTTATAAAATGTACAAATTCAAACATAAAAAAAAACAAAAAGTAAGCATTTTGAAAAAAAAAGTAATACTACAGTGACAATGCTCCAAGTTATGTCTTTCATAAAACATTAAGTTTTACTTCAAACATTTAAAATTAAAAGCTGTTTTAAGGGTACTTATAGTGCATGTTTAGCGATGGCGCACTGCTAGTACGTATTCCTCTAAGTAATTTTGTCACACAATTAATATGTTTTAATACTATTGCTCTGTACAGCACATCTTTTTTTTGCACTAAATGAACACACTTTTCCATGTATGTTTTTTTTTCTTACATCATATTACTACACATAAATTCATTTGATATACAGGGTGCAGAATTGGAATATCACGTCTAAAATCGTCGCCTAGATATCAAAACCTCGTATCTCAAAATTTTAGGATTTTGAGATATGTGGTATTCGTAAGCAGAATCATGTGCGACATAGCTTACAAAAGCTCGTATCCCGATATAACATCAATACGCAGCGTAAATTCCGAAGTGTTCTCGTGTATAAGCGTGGGTAAAATTAATTGTGAAATTTACAATTACAATTCTTGTTTTCGGGAGTTAAAATAACTCTTACACAAAGTAAGTTACTAAACTAGCTATTTTACCGTTGTATTAGAGTCGTATTAGCTTGTTGATTTGTTATTAATACCCGTGAATCTTCAGATTTCCAAGACCCATCTCTTGCAATGGCCACACAGTTATGAGCACGGCGTGGCAACTTAGTACCTAAAGCTGCAAATAAAAACAGTGAAGTTTCAAATACAGTCGAAATTAATTAGAGCACTATAAGCATCTACTGGAAAGTCAAGAAGCCAAAAGTAGTGAAACGATAGATGTTGCAACACAAGAATGTACAATCATGAAACTACCTTAGGAAAAAGAGCCCAAATTTTTGAAGAATCTGATCAAGAGGAGCTCTTTCAAGATTTAGGGTCCAGTTATAAACTAAAATTCGGATGGTTCCTATGCATCTTTTGATGATTTACCATTAGCAAAACTTATGAGCAATACAACCGAATTGTGTCCTATAAAACCTGTCAAGAAGTGTGACTGAAAAGGATCAGCGAATCATAGGAGGTGAACAAAACTAAACAACAGAGAATGAAAGGACATGGGTACCAAACTTATCAAAAAAAAGGGAAATCAAAAATTTAATACATCAAAAACGTCGACGGTTAGGCGATAAATGTAATTCTAAAAAGTGCTTACGATCCAAAAGTAAAAAGCGATGTTATGCAATAACAAAAAAAAAGACAACTTCTTTTCAGTCGATTTTGGTCCGAATTGAATTGGAAATAACGCAAAACTTATGTCGCAGCGTTGGTAACTGAATCCAAAACAAAACAGAAAACGACCGTTGAAAATTCAAGAAGGCAAAGCACCCTCTCCTACTGTTTGAAACTTGGCACAAACTTCTTTCAATCTGCAAAAAACTATTTCTTTCAACTCTTGGCTTGGAATGGTCAGTCAATAATTGAGTGAAGAACGGTGTAGCTGGTATACCTGACATCATCGAGACATTTCTTAAAAAGTCAAAACCATTGAATGAACATAAACATCAGCAAATTAGACAATTCTTTAAAAAACTACCTAAACTTTCATTTCATTACTGCAGATCTTTAACCAGTAAACTGTACCTTGAACCATTGTTCAGATCTTACATTGAAGTTTAACAACCTTTTTCTGGCCGAGATGAAAAAATTAAATATTAATATTTTTCAACCACGGAAAGATCAATGTGACTTATGGTATGCTCATAACTTGGGCCATGTTGATGATCTCACTTACAAGACCCACATTGATGCTAAAAACAGGGCAAGAGAGGAAAAAAATTTGAGATAAAGAAAATGCCATCCTTGCCTAAATTTGTGCTTTTAATGTTGATGTCCAAGTTGTACAACTTGTACCACAACTGCCTGCTGGTATGTTGTATTTTGAACAAAGACTAGGTTGCCACAATTTCACAATTTACAATTTGTCAAACAATGCTGTCGTTTGCTACGTCTGGCATGAGGGAGTAGTTGGGATGGATAAGAATTGTTTTGACTCTTGCATAGTTGACTTTTTAGAGAATGAACTATCAAACGAAGAAAAAACCAAGCCAAGGTATTTTTCAGCGATGGATGCTCTGCATAAAATAAAAATGTCTTACTTTCCAATGTTCTGTTGAAGAACTGTTGCAAGAATGATACCGAAATTATGCAGTGATATTTTACCAAGGATGTTCACAAATAGAAAGCAATAGTGTGCACTCATCCATCGAAAACCGTAAAAAAAAAAAATTTTATCTCCCTCTAACTATGTTCAAATTATTGGGGTTCCAGACAAAATTCAAAGTTTGGGTAATGTAAAGTAAAATACATTGATCGCACATTTTTCACTGATTTTTCGAAGCTAATATATTATAACTCAATACGGCCTGAAAGAAAAACTGGCGATGCCTGTGTGATCGACCTTAAAGCGCTAAGGTAGAAAAAGAGGAATCGATTCAATACAAATTGAATTTTGATGAAAATTGCGCTTAACTACCATCAAGTCAACAACATTTATCATATGTCAAAACCTACGTCAATTTTGTTAGAGTTTTTTCGTGTATGTTTTTAGGCGTTTTTAATACAAATATAAAATATGGAAGGTGATCAGTACCTTACAGTACTCCATGGTCGACAAGAAAAACATGTTGTTCCTGAGAATCACCACTTTGGTTTTCGGACCTGGTCATCAAGACCCTCCCGGATAATTACGAAAAAATGTATTTTCCTAAACCTTGAAGTAAATGCTTTGCCAAGACGAACTAATCCACTATTGCACACGGTTTGTCATCACACTATACAGGTTTATACTGATCTTCTGGGGCACGATACATAACACTTACATCATAATACAATATTTGTACAATGTACCATACGAATAAATAAATAATTATAGTCAACAAATAAGTGATGCTGGAAATTGTACTGAAAAGTTATACAATAGTGCTCTACCGATTACAGCTGATAAGTATAATCACTTTCAAAGCTTGAAATCTATAATTGATAAAAATTATCACCCATTTTATGATTTACTGGCGCATGAATAGTTTCACATTTGGTGCGTTATACAAAAGAGCTTAAAACTAGTTTAAATTTCATGTTTAATTCAATACCTATTTTTTTTTGAGTGTTTTTATGAAGAATCCATTATGACATTAAAACATCCAGTTGAAAAAGAAAACCTTGTATTTTTCATTTGAAAAAATTTCATCTCCTAAAAACCTACATTTCTAAAATATTGTCAACACTTATCTCAACTTTCTGGCAAATTACTAAGAATTTTAAAATGTAATTTCGTTAGAATAGTCAATTTGTAGGTGGCAAGACCTACATCTATGCCCGACTTCAACTCTTTTTTGTTATTTCTAGAACAAATTGAACAGTTTTTTTCGTTTCCTGTTAAATTGTGTTTTATGAGATAAGAAGTTTTGACATCTGGACGACGAAATGATAAAAATAGAAATTTGAAAATTTATATGTAAAGGTTTTTGGCAGTGCTTTTTGTAAGAAAAATACTTCCGGTTCTGCCGGAAATGGCTGTTAAATCATTTATTTTAAATGAAACATCCTATATATTGTGTTAGAAAAACATTTATTTGCCACTCAATGGAATGACTTCTAGCGGACTGTAAAACTTCACAGGGGCGGTTAATGCAATCCGTCGATTTTTATGGTGAATGTTTCTCAAAAGCTGACAAAACGATCTCGTTTTTGTAGTTCTATAGATCCAAGACAACATGCCGCTTCGACCAATAACTAGCTCTCGTTATGGACCCACATACCAACGAGCCATGTTCTTACTTCTAATTCTACGACCACTTCAAGATGGCAGCCCATCGTTTGTGAAGGATTCCAGACATTTCGTAAAGATTCTTGGGTCTATAGAACTACAAAAACAAGATTGTTTTGTCAGCTTCGATGTAGAAAGCCTCTACACTAATGTTCCGGTTGAAGAATCTTTAGAAATTATTCAGAAGAAGCTACTAGAGGACGAGAAATTACATAATAGAACTTTGCTACCGCTTGAGGGGATAATGGAACTTCTATAATGCTGCCTCAGGAACTCATATTTCCAATTAAAAGACGAATTATTTGCAGAAGACGACGGTCTTCCTATGGGTTCGTCTTTCTCACCAGTGATCGCCAACACCTACATGAACTGGTTTGAGGTCCAAGCACTGAAAAAAGCGAGATTTAAACCAAAATTATGGCTCAGATATGTAGACAATACGTTCATAATTTGGAACCATAGTGACCGTCAGCTAGACCTTTTTCTACACCACCTGAACAACATCAAGCCATCCATCAAATTCACCATGAAGAAAGAAAGGGAATACTCACTACCATTCTTGGACGTCCTTACAAAAAGAAACAATGAGGATATTGTGACATCAGTTTACAGAAAACCAACTCATACCGGCCAATATCTGAATTACGACTCCAATCACAGTGGAACAACAAAGAAAGGGATTATTAAGTCTTTAGTCGATAGAGCTCACAGATTATGTAATACAGAAGTAGGACTACAAAATGAAATCAAGAACATCAGAAGAGACCTTATAAAAAATGGTTACCCGAAACGAGTAGTAGAAACTGTTCTACTACTCGTATATATATATATATATATAGTATAGACAAGGGAAGTCCAGAATAGTGTTATTATTTCAAATAAAATGTAAATTAAACGAATTTTATTGATAAGCACCTCGGGCAAACAAGCAACAACTTAAACTCAAAATAAAATCGCTTCTTTTTGTACATTGTGTTATTTATTTTCAATTTCAACTTTTAATTTTTGTCGTAGATAAAATATTGTACACGCCCTGACTTGTGTTTTAAACTTCCCAATTCGTACACAAAAGCCTTACGTCACACTCTTGTATCGTAAATAACTATTTTTGTTTAGTTGCTTTGTTATTTAAGTTTTATGAAATTTAACCCAATATACAATATAAGTTAATTATGTTTCGTTCGATGCTAACAATTAACAAGTTTTATTTTTATTCCATAACGAACTTAAAAATACTGAAGAACTTTGCATCATAAATTTAATTACTTTAATTATCTTTTAGCATTGATGTAATTACATCACACAAAGTGGAAATAGCAATTAAAAACAAATGGTCATTAAATTATTTCAAAACGTAAGTGCAACATTATGTATGTAAAATAGGTTGAAGTACAATAACGTAATTTAAACACAACTACAAAAAAATTAGTAACTTAATTTAGTCTCCCGAACTTATGAAAGCAGCTAATGCACTAATGCAAGTTATGCAAAAATACGAAAGCTATTAACGGAAGCAGCTATTTACTTAATTTGCATTTTTATGAACGTCATTTGTAGCACTTGCTAGTCAAATTCGGATGTATGATAAAAAGAAAATTTAAATTAGTTCAATAATTGTTTTTTACAACTCCGTACAAATCAATCTGTAAAAAAAACTTTGTAATCGCAAAATAAACTTGAATTTGGAGGACACGTTTGAAACTAAAATGAAAAACTTTGAGTACGTAATTTATACCATAACCAAGTTGCATGAAAATGGTTGAATGCGACCGATGACATTTTCTCTTACCCTTATGGATTCAGGAGCAATGCTGATATGCTGGTTCTTGTGGTTTAGTTGTCCTAATTCCCAGTCTCGTGCCACCATTCGGATTTCAGTTTTGTTCGGGTCTATGAGTCTCATGCTGGTTATGTTGCTTTTCACAGCTTTCAGCCTCCCCAAGTCAATTGAATGAGCATCCTGAAATGTATTTCTATAAGAATTCGTTTTTTACACAACGCATTGTTAGCCCCTTGTGGTTTACTTGGATTTATTTAACCCCCATGATTGATTGTTAAGTTTTCGAGAAGAGTCTCTTGTCGAAGTTGCTTACATGAAAGGGTTAACGTTCTCTAGCTTTTGTTTTTAACGATTTAACGTTTTTTAACGATTTACGCTTAAATTAATGGCGTCTTCAACAATCATATAATTAGTGTTTTAAGCGCAACTTAAATTTTATATTAAAGTCCCCAAAAGTTTTAATCCAGACAATAAGTATTTATGTATTACTAAAAAGTTACACAACTTAATATGTAGTCTTTATTTTTCCTAATTTTTTACATTTTATGTAATTATTTTATTACGTTAAAATTACTTCCCATTTATCGTTTGTTTATTTTGTTCTAACCTTAAATTAATAAAAGTTAACACACGTAAAAGGCAAACATTATTTTGCAAATTGTAAAGCTTTTTTCATGAATGATGCCATTTGTTTAGTTATTAATAACATTTTTTGATATACAAATTAATGTGTATCAAATACTACCTTATTATGTTTTAGTCGCATTGTTTAATCTTTGCAGTGTCGAAGTTGCAATATTTACTGTTCTCGTGGGTTTTTGAAGATACCGAGAACGCGAATTTTATCGATTCAAATTGAACTTCAACTCCATCCTCAGTAATAAGACACACTCGAGGATTTTAAAACGTTAAGTGGCTTCTATAAATTACTCGGTTACAATTATTTTAATTCAAGTTCTTTTAAGCAGTGATTAAAAGTTATTAATTTATTATGTTTCGCTGGAAACTTATTAGTACTTTTAATAGAGTTAAAGAAATTTTGAGGTTCTTGAAGTACTGGAACAAAATCTTCTATAAAAAAAATGTAATTAATTAGTTTTAAGAAGAAAACTTACCACGTTAAAGTGGAAACGTGTAACAGCATTAATGTGAAACATTGGTTTAAGTGAATATTTTAAATGAAGGATGTTGAATAGAACTGTTTTCCGTGGTGAAATCATATCTGAAAAAAATAAATCAATTAGTTACAAGAGTAATTCAATATTTCTCGTTAGATGGCATGCGAATTGGTGATGACAATTAAAAATTTTGAAGAGATCAAATAGGTTTAGTATGGAGTTTTAATTAGAAACGAAAAACAAAACAAACAATAGTAAATAATTTAATTTACGGAAAGGACCGTGCGAATTTGTCTAAAATAAAAGTAAAATAATAAAATTAAAGCATAATTTAATAATAAAAAAACGAATACAATTACTAAAATACAAACAATCAAATAGAAGGCAAGCGAGAAGAATTAATATAAATAATTTTAATCAAAACGATTAAAAATAAAAAATATAAGTAATAATTAATAATTAAAAATAAACTCACATTATGAACCTATTCCTATGAAGCTGCAAGCAGTCGCTTTTTTTGGAAATATATTGAATAACAATTTGTAGGTTTCATAACCTAAAAATCAAGTAAAAAAGTATTTATCACAATATAACATCAAGAGGATACTTACACACGTTTAGGTAGTGTTTTTTAAAATTTGATTGGCTGTATTGCGCACGGAAACTTTTGTAGAATTATTAGATTGGTTTGGTTTCTGTAACTTTAGTCAGGGTTTCACTGTTAACAAGATTAATCTGACGTTTAATCTGCGCATGCACAAACATTTATTTTAGTAGGTTAATAGTTATTTAACAAACGAGTGTATTAATAAGGGCGAACACAATTGAGATATTTTTGAGATTGTTAATTGCCCTTTAATTCACGAGTTAGTTATACAACTTTTCCGTCAACAATAGTTTGTAATTTTAATAAAATTATATTTTTATAATTCTAGAGAAGGTTTGCTATTGTGAACTTACCTTTGGAAAGCATGTTTTGTGAACTCACCACAAAATAACATAACCTGACTTCGTTTCTACTTTTTTTGTGAGCTTTGCTTTTGGTAATTCTTTACATTTGTGTCTTTTGTATAGATATTTGGCAACAATATTTTAATAATAAGTCACTAAGTTAATGGTGAACTGAAATAATAGATTCCAAATGTTGCGTCGAAATACAATAGTTTTCATTACAGCAAAACAAGGTGTTTTAATTGTTTTTGTGAGAAGTATTGGTGCTTAATCAAAATGATGATGCACCTACAAAGACCGGACTAGAAGTGGTTGACAATGTTTGATAAATTATGGACGAAACCCAATAACTAATTGAGTAATGTCTATTTTTAATTTTTGATTTGAAATAGTTAAAACGCGACATTCTAAGTAAAATGTCGTCGAATAAACGTTTCAACAAATGGGTCAATGTCAAAGGTTATAAATAGTGGATGCTCAATTTTCAACCGGTACAAAAGAAACCTGTAAATGACTGTTAAATTTGAAAAATTCTTGAAACAAACTAAAAAATAAGCCAATAGATGGCGAGGTGTACGAATACGGCAAAACAAATTAATTAATTACTGATAAAGTAAGAATAAATCTTTAAAGTTGACTTGGTCGTTTAGTAAGTAATCTGGGTGGGTAGTGTTAATATAAATAATTTCGAGTAAATCTAAAATGTGCCCATTGTTATTATTGGAGTATAAGGATGTATTAAGTCACGTCTGGAAATGGTGTGGTTGTTTGAAATTGAATTTTGTGCAAAGGTTGATTTGATTGTAAGTAATTTGTTTTTATATTTATTGTGTTCATCTAAGTACCTTAAACGCTCTTTCAATCTAGTCTTAAAGCATCTATTTGTCCTTCCTATATACACACGATTACAAGAACAAGTTATTAGGTGAAGTGAATAGGATTTTATGATCTAAAGATCTGTTTAACAATAATGTTGGTACATTGTGCAATATAAGGAATGACCAAATACTTAGTGTCAGTTTTGAGGTCCGTGAAGTGGGCCACAACTTTGAAGCAGGAATGTCACAATCCTTACCTGCTTGGGTTGCTTCATTTCTGCTTCATCCTGCTTCAAATTTCAACACAACAGCGCTTACCGTTTCATATAAAAAAGCAAAATAGTAAATGTGGCTGACTTCTTCACTAACCACACAAGACAAGCAGGAATCTTGTGACCCCTTCCTGCTTGTGTTGCTATATCACTGATTCATCTTGAGAGAGAAGTTATAAGTCTCAAATTGTTCTTATACTAAAATTTATTATAGAGATTGAAAATAAGTTCATATGAGAAATTTTTGGCTTTAGCTGTGTAAAAAATTGTGTTAAGATCTTTATGAAAATCTAGTTTGGATAACGGTATCTTAAAGAGTCGGTTGAAAAACCATTTGTAAGCTGCTAACTTATGTTAAACAGGTGGTTGGAGTCAAATGGGATGGTGTGTACTATGGTAGAGGGTTTCCTGTAGATGTCAAATGTGATTATTTAAACTAATTGTCATGTCTAAGAAGGGTAACTCATTGTTGACAAAAATTTTGCATGTGAACTTAATTCTGTGGTGGAAACTATTTAGAAAAATCAAAAATTATGTATGTGAAGGACAGATCCTTTGAAAACACAAAATACATCATCAACGTACCTTTGCCATATAATGATATTGTTCTTAAACAATTGATTAATGGAAATGAATTTAGATTCTAAGTTGTTCAGAAAAATCTCTACCAAAATTGGTGATAAAGAGGAACCCATTGGTAGACCATCTGTTTATCTGTAATATTGATTATTAAACAAAATACAAATTATCAAAACAAAATTTGAATATGGTAAGTAAATCGGAAGTCGCAAAATCTGGTAGTGTGCGGTCGTTAAGAATAAGAGTTAGCGTTTCACTAAGAGGTATAGAAGGAAATAGATTTGTGATGTCGAAAGAGACTAAAACGTGGACTTTATTGTTATTAGTGTTTAATTTCTTAATGTTATTAATTAACTGTAAGGTGTTTTTAATAGAAAAAATAATTGAGTGCTGAAAAGAAGTTTAGATAAGAATCTTTTGGATTAGATAAGTAGGTGAATTTATGCAGTTGACCATTGGGCGTACTGGCTAGTTAAGTTTATGAATTTTTAGTAGACTATGGAGTGAAGGGTTTCTTGGGGTAATAGTCCTGAGTTTATAAATCGGGATGTTCAAATATTCAAAGGTGTCTGTAAAATAAGATAGTAATTTATAAGTAGATGACGTTAAATTAGATAGAGGGGACGAAGAAATCTTAATGAAACCTGTTGAACTTAAGAAATCATCGGTTTTATTAATGTAAACATCTTTCTGTTGTATTACTAGACAATTTGATGGTTTGTATGGAATTAATAAGTGTACTATACTACTTGTTCATGTAGTCGAAACTAGTAAATTTAATCACTTCGTTAATAAATTTAATAGTATTGGCACAACTCTATGGTTTTCATTATTAGTTAGATTCAATTGATATTCATGAGAAAAATGTAATTTAAACCAAGTTATTGAATGTCTAAATAACTACCAATGAAAAAAAAACTTCTAATTCACATAACTAGTCACGTCTAGCCATAAAAAAGTATGAATTAATATTAATTAATTCTGGAGGTTAGTAAATGTGTCCATCTAACCAATTTTTTTACCGTGTCCAAGTTTTATTACGTGTTATTAAATAAAAACTGTCAAATTAGACATCCCTACTTTATCAGAAGGTTGTGCGTTTAAAACCCGAGGGGTCACAAATTGTGATTACACAAATAAACAAACTAATAATAATTTACATAAAATACGTTTTATCAAAATTATAAACTAACAACGATTGTCTTGATCTTGATCACAAATCTATATACAAACAAGGTATTAAGAAAACCACCTGCCAGATTTCTATAAAACTTTTCATATGGATCTTGTTTATAATAGCGCAGATCTGATTATATTTTGGACATTTGTCAAGCAGGAAATATTTATTTTACACATTTTTCTTAAATACAAGTCCAAACTAATTTATTTAAATGCTTCTTTTGGAACGTATCATTTATTTTTCCAGTTTTTCTATTAAAACTTTCACACTTCCTGTATGTTCTTTCATGTTTATTATTATCCGGGCGATGTGGAGTTTTGTGCAAAACACTTGTTTATTATATTACATTGTATACGACATCTACGAATTTATTTTTAAGACTGACACAAAGTTCATTTTTATGAATTTTAAATAATACAAAATACATAGATAGAAAGATTCTATCAAACAAGGGATGTTCTGACTTTAAAAATGTAAATTGGATAACACATGATTTTCTTAAATGTATCGATAATTTGTTTTTGTATTATCAAATTCATAAGTTGCTTATTTATTTTTTTTGTGCTAATACTAGCAGTTCTGAATATGCTGCTTGCAATTATTATATTAGTCCTTGATATTTTTATGGGCTTCAAATTTTAAGAATTTTATATTAGTACAGTCGTAACTAATTATATAAAATTTAACGTAACACGTGTATGTAGGTGGTCGACATAAAAAATCATACTTAAACAAAATATACAAGTACATTAGAATAAACTTTAAAACGAAAACTACTATTATTGTTTTTCTTGACTATATTTGTGCAAGGTTTTGAAGTGGTCCTATTAACTACATTAGCTAAATAAAAATGTAAATGTTTCGCATTTACTTTACATGTAAATAGAACGACACACTACACTATGTACTTCTGCAATACATATATTATTAGTTCTTTAATTAAACTTTTCTAAACATCAGAATCAAAATGCTCCAGTACTTAAACAATATTTTTCTAATTTGCTTTAGTAATACACCAATTAACGTCTCGCATTAAGCGTCATATATTCCCTAGTTATAATACTATATTGGATTTAGGTTAAATTAATTTTTAAGAGTTGGATCGACTAAACAACTGGCACGTAGACGTAGCCGTCAACAGTGTCAACTGTGAACCAAAGACAATTAATTATTGCACTTTATCATCACTGAAACTTGCTGATTTTAGAATTATAAAACAACACAAATATTCTGTCTAGGCCATTTTTGTGATGGTGTAAATGAGTTCACAATGAGGTGTAAATGTAGAATAGCGTTATGAAAGACTTTTAACCCCAACGACTAAATGTAATGAATGTTGCTCCACTGTACGCAATAATTAATATCACTTACAAATATTGTTATAAAGTTTATGAATAAATCTGCAAGAATTATATACACTTTCATCGCAAGGTTTTTCACGTTTTCAGCCTCACAAACAAATTTATTTATCTCATTCTCTTCTAGTATTTTAGATTTTTTTGGCGTTAGGTTTGTGAAGCCAATTTAAAAAAACCTTGCAATTTTGCGTATTTTGAAATATCAGCGTTCAGATAAATTGAAAGGCCTGAGCACAACATTGAGTCAATAGTACATAGAGTGGAAGGTTTGTATTGTTGACGTTGGGACTCAAAGTATGCCAACAGAACATTTTCTGACAAAGTTTGAATACTATTTTCTTTTCTCCAGTCTTCAAATTTTGCTCATTGTTAATGATAATGGTTAATAATAATTACAAAAACAAATCGTTTTTTCCGTGAATTTGTTATAACTTAAAACAACTAAAATATGACAATTTAAATGCCCATACAGCTTATTTGAATAAAATAAAGATAGACCTAAGTTCTGACCCTAAAAAGTTTTGGAATTACATCAATTCTAAAAAAAGAGTAATCGAGTGCCGAATAAGATGTGTTATAGAAACAACAATATTGATGGTCCAACTGAAATTTTAAATGCTTTTGTTTCTCACTGTATATTACCTGTCTGTACTATTGCCTCTGTTTAGTCAAAGTCCTATTCTCCTATCATTCCTTTGCTAACTATTGAAAATGTTTCCGAAACTTCTATATTTAAGACTTCAAAATAGATTAAGCTCACCTTTACTGCTGGTCCGGATGGTGTTCCAGCCTTTATAATTAAAGACTGTGCTGCAATTTTCAGAAAACCATTATTTATTGTATTTAATCTTTGCCTTTCCGCTAATTCTTCTCTCTCAGTTTTGAAAGATTCTAAAGGGGTGCGGGTTTTAAAAAGGTGATCGATCATATATTGAAAATTACAGAATTGTTACTATTATTAATAACTTCAGTAAAGTTTTTGAAATGGTTTTATATGATTTCTTATCCCGACATGTCTTATGTTTTATAACAGATAAGCAACATGAATTTATTAAAGGTTGCTGTACAGTTTCGAACTGAACCTGCATTACCCAATTTATCGCAGAATTTATAAATAATGATAGCCAAGTCGACGTAATATATACTGACTTTTCGAAGGCATTCGACAGACTTGATCACAGTATTTTGTTAAAAAAACTTAGTTTTTTGGATTCTCCACCAATTTGATTCAGCTACTTAAAAGTTATTTACTCGATCGTTCACAGTTAATAGAATGTAGTGGTCATAAGTTTTCAATATATTTATTAATGATGTGATGGAATATCTGAATGTGGATTGTTTACTCAATGCGGACGACCTTAAAATTTTTAATACTATTGGTACTTTTGATGATTGCAAGTTACTTCAGCAGAATCTTTCAGCTATTGATGAGTGGTGCGTTTTAAACAGATTACCTTTAAACGTCGTTAAATATAATGTTATGTCCTTTTCCTGGAAGGTAACTCCTCTGATTTTTGATTATACTATTAATTTTGTTCTTCTCAATAGACCTGATAATTTTTGTGACTTAGGGATTATCTATGATAAAAAATTGAGTTTTTTGGATCACATTACTTCAACTTTATTAAGTTGTCAAAAAAAAACCTGGAATTCATAATTCGCTACGGTCGTGAATTTAATAATGTAAATACTTGTTTTGCAGTTTGGTTAGGTGTAAAATTGAGTATGCGTCGATAATTTGGTCTCCATCACATAAGGTTGATATTGACAGCATTGAAAGAATACAACGTCAATTTTTTAAATATCTGTTTCTTAAAGTTGAGGGTTATTACCCTTGCATTGGATTTTCTAACAGTGAACTGCGATCACGGTTTTCTTTGCCATCACTTGAGAACAGACGAAAGCGTGCATTTATCGTTTATTAAGTAAAATAATTAATTATGACATAAACTGTGCTGAACTTCTTAATAAAATTGCATTTAATATATTACGCTATGCGTCACGGAATCCCTTTACTTTTTATCTCGAAACTCCGAAAAAATATATACTAAAATTTTCTCCTTTGTTCAGAATGTGTGACATTTACAACAAATTTCAGAACACTTTTGATATATTCAACTGCAAGGTACCATCAGTAAATCATTTGTTTAATTAATTTTAGAATTATCATAATGTATTTAATTGAATTTTTTATATTTTTATATTTGTATGCCTATTCTGTAATTGGGTCTTTCCTGTTGAATAGTAACAAAATAAATAAAAAAAATAAATTAATTAAAAAAAATAAACATAATGAAATTAAGTTTCTTTCATGTGAACGGGGGTAAATGGTATTGGTTGGTAGGTTCCAGTTATTACAATTTATTTCTTCACACAAAACTTACATTAATAATAACAATTTCAAAAACAAACTTTTTTTTTACGTAAATTTGTTTAATTTAAGTTGTTTTATGTGATGGGGGTAAACGGTAATGGTTGGTAGGTTACACTTATTACAATTTCTTTTTAAAAAAATTACACTTATATTAACAATTAAAAAAAAATTATTATTTTAAGTAACATTCGTTTTAATTAGTTATCTTCATGTGATGGGAGGGTTATTGTTTAAGGGAGCTACAGTTACAGCTCTTAAAATAATACTTTCTATAAGGATTAAAAAAAAACAAATACAAATTATGCACTTAAAAACTACACCATCAACTAATTAAATAAAATTAGAAATTTAGATTTCAATTGACAGGAAACATGGGAAAGCAAACCAGAAAAAATATAGTTAACAATTTGATTTACAAAAATGCTTTGTAATTAAAAAAAGTTTATGATCCAGTTTTAGTATTAAGTTTACAAGGACTCCTAAAGACATTCCCTACGTTTGAACTATTAAAGATAAATAAATGACTAATGTTTTGTGTTTTGATTTCTAGATGTTCAGCCAATATTCAAAATCGTTGTTGACATTTCTGCAGTATTTAATTCCTTACTGCAATTTTTTTTAAGTTGACAATTAAAAACTGTCAAATACTTCATTTTTTCAAATGGCAGCTACCGCTTCTGCCAACAGAAATGGATGTAGAATTAAATTTTAGGGTCAGTTTAATTAACATTAAGCATCACCAACTTCAGTTGTTTTTAAGCTATTAGGTGTTTTTTGACGAAAGTACGCTTATGGTAGTAATTTATGGTGCAAATGACTTTTAATAGTTTGAAACCTCGCAAAGTGTGGAATGTACAAACACATATTGTAGATTGTCTGAATGAGGAAGATGCGCATGTTAAGCGGTTTTAGTAAATAGTTTTTTGTATTAGGTAGGTACATGATGTTTTCACCACCTGATTTTTGCATAAAATTTCTACCATTCTTGCGATAATAAGCGCAAAGCGATTATAGAGGACAATTATGACTTTAAAATATCTTCGTTAAAAATGGTGCAATTTTTTGGAATATTTAGAAAAATATTAATTTGAGACATTTTTGCTTCGAATATAAGTTGTTTGTAATTTAATTATACACAACTTTTATTTAAACTATTCTTTGATTCGATAAGTAATTACTGAGATGTAACAATTAAGTGAGACTAATTGTTGTCACAATGGTTGCTTTCCTTTTGTCATAAATCTGAAATAATCTTACCTCACTTCAACTGAGCTACTATTTGAACGCGTTTCTTTCCCACTTGTTCACATGTACGTATCATTTAACCTAGTGAGAGAATCCCATTTGAAATGAGCAAAAATGCTCAACTTACTTCATCTCACCTCAGATACGTGGTAAAAGGAAACCAATATTAATTATACAAAAAAAGTTATAAAAGAATAGTTGTTGGAAATTGTATTGTCTATAACTTTTATTTGAACTATTTTTTGTAAACTATTTGACGTATACTTGTCGTACTTGGCAGGAAGTTAAGGTGCAGAACACCTTACTAAATTATGTTAAATCAAGGTTTCTGACTACTGCCAGAAGAGTACGACAGAGGCAAGTAATTTTTTGACCTTTCTCAAAATCTACGCTACTGACGGAATTGTAATTTTTAGACAATTTTTCGATTTGCCAATACTTTATTTTAAAAGAGATACAGTTTCTTCGTAACAATAAAGTCGTTAGTTTTCGGGATATTTAAAGTCAAACAGTTATTTTAATTGTAATGTATTAATTATATCGGTGTTTTGGTGTCATAGGACTACATCTAATACTCAAATGAAATGTCAATAAAGTACTAACAAAAAAATATAATTTTATTAATTGAAAAGATAAGTAGATGCATTCAACATTTAAAAACGAAATGGTTTTTTTCACTACCACATTGTATTTAAAAAAAGATGGTGTCAATTTCAGGTATATCCGAAAGTGTCGCCAATTTGAAAATATGTTAGTGAAACTTATGATAGTCGACTATAACTATATACCAAATTTTATATTGATGGAATGTCAGGAAGTCGATAACTTTCTAATCAACGGGCTACGTGAATCACCCTGTATATCTAATGAAATAATGAAATCTAATTTATTACAACAAAGTACATTTTATTTCTTATCTGCTAAAAATAGATAATGCTATACATACACAACTGAATACTAACTTTTTGGAATTTTTTTGTAAAATATTACTATCGGTGGACCGTTTTCCGCCAAAACGTATTGTTTTTCAAAAGTCTAAATAGTACAAAATCACGTTGTCGTTTTGTATTTTTGAGTTAATCTTATACTACATTGCTAGACATTATCATTCCCATCACGGTATTATCTAAACCTATAGATAGTACGAGTAATTAATACCAGTGATTGCATTTAATGCATGGTTTTTATTGCTTATTATTACATTTCATAAGTGTAAAAATAATAGTATATTATACACCAAGGTTGTGAAGTCTGTCATTATTGCCTTAGCACCAGTTTATTTCGCGAGGGGCGTAGGCAATAATGGACTTCACAACCATGGTGTATATACTATTTTTTTCACTACTAGCCAAATTTAAGCCAAAAATAAAAAATAAACATTTTTCTTGTAAAAATCAAGTAGCACAGGAATGCAAATAAATCAAAAAGCGTTAAAAGCTACATACGTTGATAAACCAACTGCAACTGATTCACTAAACACTTGTGTGGTATATTTCACCTTCATTTTCTGAAAATTATTCGGAGTAATATGTAAATTAGTTGATTTAGGAGCCAATCACAGCGGTTTAGATTTGTCTGACATGTAGAAATTTTTAATGTCTTTCCAAGATGCTTTATTGTTATTAAAGATCATATCGTATTTATTCAAGTTATTTTGCACCGACTTCAATAAATAGGTGACATCGAAGAAATAATAGATTTTCTTATCGTTTACGAGAAGGTATGGTTTTTCCGGTGATACATCTATTCTTTTAATTAGGTTTCGAAAATTTTACTACTGCCCTACCATTGGCACCGCATTGTAGTTGTAGCTTTTCTATGCAGTTTAATACTATCGACTTCACTTTGTCACCTTTGCATATCGTATTTGTAAAGATGTAGCACAAGGGTTGTTTAACTCTGTATATCTCCTGCTTCTTAGTGGTTTTTTTTTAAGTCCACTTGGGCTGTCACAATTTCTGCTCTGCTTTCGGGAAGTAATCGTTGGGAGATGTTAACTTCAATTGAAGTGCTTTCTTTTCACGTTGCAATTTAAGAATGTTCCTCCGTAATTTTCTTTACCTAAGAGTATTTGAGCTACAAGCTTGAGTAGTTTTGGTATAGCTAGAGATGTTAACGGGCATTAATTGCTTCGCCAATATACCTTGCATCATTTTAATATTAGGTTCCAGAAATTGACACTTGTAATTCATTTAGGAATGGCAAGTGATCGCCACATACTTGTTAAGCTTTTAGAATCGATATTTTTATGCAACAGATCGGAACTTCCAGATTCTGTTAACCATTCAAAACACCTACAACAAAATGTTTGTAATTTACTTAAAATTCTTCATGTAACTTAACTCGCCTGGTTAAATCTCCTTTGGGAAACCTGAAAGAACTGATTCTACCATCATATTTAATAAATTAATAAATTCAGGTTATGTATTTGCGGTTATGGGATGAGGGCGCGAATTTTAAACTAATGGTATTTTTTATTCAAATTATTTTATCGTGTTAGGTAATTTTAAGCAGCAAATACGTTAAAGATAATCACCTGGATATATAATTATGTTTTACTCGTTTTTGTTAAACAACTATTCTTAGATTCTCAAAAATTTGAAATTGTCCATTATTAAGCTAGGTCAACAATAGAAAAAATTATTAACCACTAATAGAGAAATTCAACTTCTCAGTTGGCTAGGAGACGCAATAATTGTCCACTTCACAGCTAGTAGTGGAAAAAATATTTAATATATTACTTACAAAACGAATTGTTTATAAAAAAAGCTTTAGGTCGCATTTTAAAATTAAGTGTAGTAGTTTTTATGAATCGCTCGAAAAAAATATACTCGCGGCTTGATTTCTGTACGACGCGACGTACTATTTTCGTAATACATAGTGTCTACTTGTTGGTCTGTGTCGTCTTCTGTCTCGTCTCCTCGACGTTGTGGAGATTTATGACTTTAAAATATCTTCGTTAGAAATGGTGCAATACTTCTCTGAACATGCTGAAATTCGTTAGGTTAAAGATTATTTTTATCAAAAACTAATAAAGAACACCATTATGCTGATATTGTTTAATAATGCAAATTGTATAAATTAATTGAAAAATAAATATACCCCACACATTACACAAGGATAGTGATTATTTAAATATTTCGTTTTATTTTCAAAATCTTGTAACTTAGTGAGTAGGAATAAAATTATAGACAAATTGTGTTAAATAGGGTGATTCTATTAAAAATAGATCTTGACTTCGAATAGTTGGGTATGGTCAAATACCAAATTTCATAATAATAGTATTTCAGGAAGTCTATAAATTTCTAACCGACGAGCTACTAAACCACCCTGTTATATGAGGCATTGATCATAAATATGAACTAAGGCAAACAAACAGAGAATCATAAAAAACGAATACAAACTTCTTCTTTTTCAAAATGCCTTTTCTTGAGTATTCCGGTTATACAATAAATAATAAAATATTAATATTTTACTTAGATCTGTACTGTATTACAATATCACTCTCTCCTAATTTGTACGAAAATATCTAAATTAATTAAATAATATTATTCAAATTATTAGATAACTTATCGTCTGACATAATCCAAAATTATGAAACAAAATAAGAGGTTGTAACTATTAAAAATAAAAAAAAATATTTTCCGTTAATTCCATTAGATTTTGTAAAAGTTATTGTGTAACATGTTTCTAAAAATTTTAATTTCATAACATACTTATTTGTTTTGATAATCGAATACAATGCAAAAGTTAATTCAACAGTATAATTTAAAGAAGCCACATTTTTTTATCAGTTAAATTATTGGCTTTTAAGAATTTTTGTTTGAGTTAGTTGTAATAAATTTTGAAAACATTTTATTCTATACAATTTCGTTAGATCAATTTCATTTAAAGATTTAGATAGGTGATTGCAACCAATTTTTATTTAGATCTTATATAGTGACATGTTTTTAAATTAAATAATAACAAAATTACTCCAGGGGTAATTTTATTTATGTAAATGAAATCAAATTGAAAACTGAATTGATGAAACATTTCAACCTACAGATAAGATAAAGATAATTGTAAAAAGAATTTAAACGTTTTAAGGTCTCGTTAGCCATGATTACCTTGAATATTAAAAAAATTTAAATAGTGTGCTTAGATTATAACAGTTGCAAAAATTTTAGTAATTTCGTGTCGGTTTAAGGCGTAAGTTGTGTTTATGTTTACTTGAACATTCAGTAATTGACTTACAATAATTAATTACAAACTTTGCGTGTATTTATAAAGTGATTTATAAATTTACTTGGAAGTATTGATGTTATGTGGATCGTCTGGTTAAGGTAAGAGTTTTGGCTTTATGAAATAAAAAATCGCAAACGTTGCAAATGGCTGACGCAGGTTCTTTTGTATTTAATCGAGAGAATTCAAAATTTAGAATTAATAATTTTTTTGTTAAAGTTGTATTATATAAATTATATCTATTAGTTTATGATTTTCCGATTGTCTGTTAGCCAACAACAGCAAGAAGAAAAGCAATTTATTGTTTTTTAAATATATGTGAGTCACTTTCTAAACCGTAACGTTTATCGGTTTGAATGCAGATAAAACTACACTAACAACATTCTTGGCTATCACAACTTATAAATCAAAAGCGTCAATAATTCCATTTTCTTTGTTACACTTGTAAATAACTAATGGATAAATTTAGCTCAAGACCTATAAATTTCAAAGGAATTTAAATATAACCCAAGATATCTAACAAATTTAAGTTTTTATTTACGAAATATAAAAAGAAATATGAGATATTTTATAACAATGTACTAAAATTTTTTTTGAAATTTAAATTTTATTAGTGAAAAAGGTGGACAATGTTTAGAGGTTATATTAGTTATGTATAAAATTTTTTTAATACATTTCTAGTAATTGATACGTTTCGCATTTATAAAATACCTAATGCTTTTTCTATTATATAAAATGGTATTTTTATGATAAGGTTTTTCTGTAAATTAGAGAATTATTTTATAAATGCAAAACGTATCAATTACTAGAAATGTATTAAAATTTTTATATATACTAATATAACCTCTAAACATTGTTCACTTTTTTCACTAATAAAATTTAATTTCATAAAAAGGAATTGTGTATCCATAAAACGCAAACATTTTTTATGAAAAAACAGAAAAGAAATTAATTAGATTTATTGGTAAAAAAAATACAAATAATAAAAAATTTAATTTTAACAATTGCAGCCTCTAGTTCAAATAACACCCATCCCTCAAACGTCTTTCAATGATATAAAAAAAGGTTTGTGATGGATTTATAGGTAATGCTAAAGCCGGCGTTACACGATGTGCTAAACGTTTGACTCAAATGTTGACCTCCAACATTTGACTTCAATATTGAACGGAACACAAGGCAAGTGCCCGCTACACGATCAAACGAACGTTTGACCTAATACATTTTTTTACAAATGTATTGCCGAGAAAATAAAATTTTTTTGAGTCGGATCAAAAGACCGGTAACAACCCGAACGTGTTCCAACGCAAATGTTTGACGCTTGACAATTGACATTAGTTGTGCGGGTATCAGTCACATGATGCGTCCAATCATCAATCGTCCAACGTTAGAAGGTGTTCGTAGTATCGTGTAGCGCCGCCTTAATGTTGTGCCATTCTAGAAAAATCGCATTTTCTAAGTCAGGGGTGATTTCCCCCGCGAATACATCGTTTGAGATGATTCCAAACATGTTCAAGCACGTTAAGGGCAACATTACGTGCTGACTAACTTTAAATGCTTTAAATGCCAATCTCGTTTACATATTCGTTTACGATGAGAACTCGAAGAGATCTGGCATTGTGGTCCATTCAAAAAAAAAAAAATATTGCCACCTGGTTTCCTTCGAACAAAAGTGCACACATTGCGGTCATTTTAAAGTCAATTTTTGTATCCCATTTCCATTTAGGAAACAATGTTTTAAAACTGGTCGCCTATTTGTTTCCTTAAACCGCTGCGACATCGTCCAGTGGTTGTATGATGAACCCCCATCTTTCAAGCTTCTACAAGTCGCATTATGTATACCGTTCTCTTACCTAGGTGGCAATTTTCACTCCATCATGCTTTCTTAGATTTCTTGCTGAAGGCATTTCAGTACGTACGCACTTTGAACAACATACGGGGTGACCCAACCAAACTACAAAGTTCGATTACTCCGTTATTAAACAAGATGTCGACTTCTGGTATTTTTATTCAATAGATATTCATTAGTTGCACTTTTTAAAAATATTTTTTCTAAATAAAGGTGGTCCTAAACTAGGTAATTGGACCAAAATCATTCGAATGCAATTTTTAAAAGCTTTCTAACGATACAGTACACTAGGGTACAAGGGCCGGAACTTTTTGAGATATTCCACAAAGAGTATTAATTATAATTAACATTAATATTTTTGCCGAACTTTTACTCAAAATAGGAATAACACTAAAATTTGTATACAGACATTTCGAGTAAAACAGGACCTGTTTTTGGTAATAATTTTTACAAAAAGTTTTTGCGGTATTGTATTGTCGTATTTAGGTATTTAACATCATTTAACAACTTCAAATTTTAATAATTAATTGATAACTTGCAAATAAACAAAAAAAAACAACACTCAACTTCTTTCTAGTTCAGTAAAAACGTTTCCTTGTTGTTCTACGCACATTTACAAACGTCGGACGAACGAAAGCTTAACGCGCCTGAGAACAAGTGGAAAAATTAAACGGAAAACATCGGTTATTCTTATTTTCATTTCTTCTGCCTTTGTCGGTCGATTTCTGTAAACTTCTTTTTTAAGGAAATGTTTTTAAACACTTACTGAACTAGGGAGAAATTGACTGTTGGTCTATTAAGTTTTTTTGAAAGTTATCAATAAATTATTAAAATTAGCATTTGATATTGTTAAATCATATTAAAGACGCAAATACAACACTACAATGCTGCAATTACTTTTTATAAAAGTTATTACCAGAAAGATATTCTGTCTTACTCAAAATGTTTGTATACCAATTTTAGTACTACTCCTATTTTGAGTGAAAGTTCCGCAAAAAATAATAATTGTGGAATATTTCAAAAAGTTTCGGTCTTAACACCCAAGTATATTATATTGTTAGAAAGCTCTTAAAAATCGTACTAGAATGACACATTGGTATATATGTTGTGTTTTTGACCACCCTGTATAGAATTAAAAAAACACGTCAGCAGGGATTAAGTTTCAGAATTTTTGACTATAATACGGGACCAATTGCAAAAAGATGAACAAGAAATAACAAAGGGTGTAAGTGCTGTGATTTTTCAAAGATGGGACTTTTTTTGCATTAAGTGTCAGTTAACGCTGTAACAGTTGCTGCTAGACCTCTAATCATGTATACAAACTTTAGTTATTTTTTAACAGGGAATCTAAATAAGTGTAGATATACAGGATGTTCCATTAAAAAAAAACAACTTTGGTCTAGTTACCTAGTTTAGGACCACTAGAATATAGAAACAATATTTTTTAAAAATGCAGCTAATGAATACGTATTAAATAAAAAATCAGAAGTCGATATTTTGTTTAATAACGGAGCAATCAAACTTTGTAGTTTGGTTGGGTCACCCGGTATAAAACTGTGAAAAAATTATTTTATTTATTTATTTATTTATTCTTTATTAATGTCTTGCTCAAGACTTACACACGTCTGGGATTAATAACAGTTACAGTACAAACATGCAAGTAGTATAAACACAAACACAATAATATATACTATAGAACAAGGTCGTTTAAAAACTCTTCGTAACTATAATACGCTTTACTTAATAATAGATTCTTCACGTTTTTTTAAATTTGCTACTTCTAAGCTGCGTATAGACACATTTTATGTGTTAAAAAAATCGGCCCATAATAATCAATCAATATCAATCGATCAAAATTTGATTGTATCTCAAAAATTTTTTACAAAAAAATTCTTATTACAAGAAGTGAGTTTAGTAAAAAAACAAACATTTTAGATAAATACCAATATTTTAAGAAAGTGTTAGTAATTAAATTTAAGTACCTATAACAAAAAAAAGAAGAAAAAATTACACCAAAATATAAACAATTTGAACCAAATTACAACTAAAACTATACACCTTCTCTAACTATTCATTTAGTAGAAATGCTCGAAGTTTAAGAACACTAACTATGTAGCCGGCAATTATTTTGGCATTTAAATTTGAAATCTTATTAAATAGCACCCAGAGATCGTTGGGACTTGCTATTTTCTTAAAAATACTTGGTTTTAGATAGAAATATAAAGGATATTGGATTATAATATGATAAACGGTTTCAGGAACATTCAAATTAGAAATTGCTTGCTGAGGGTCGATTTGATAAAGATGACCGTTATACGTGAATTTTGTGTAATATTTTCCGGATAATCGTAACTGACATATTATTCTCGTGACATATATTTGCCGTCTAAACAAAAGATTTTGAAATTTAGAAAATAATCCAGAGACTACCTCTTTTTTAGTTGAGAATATCAATAATCATCAAAACCAACTTACGTACGAATATTATGATCACAATATGCAATGGAATGGTAGCTTTTATACTGCTTTAAACCGTTTTAAATGTTTTTAAAGCAGCCAGTTACGGGGATGAATACAAAAATACGAAAATATGAAATTTATTAAACATCAAAATTTCTCTCTCAAAATCGGCACATGAGCATAAAATGTTATTAGCATCATAATTTCCTAGTAACATTTTTTGAAATTTTAACAAATTGACCCATTTTTAGGACATTTTTTTCCAAAATTATGAACTTGACAATTGACAGATGTTACCTGTCAACTTTGACTTGGCGCATTTTAAGTTATTTCAGAAGCAGAAGTGATTGCCCCCCAAAGTTTTTTTTTAACTACAATAATAAAAAAAATTGCCATATGGTTCCAACTTTATGGCGGACACTGTATATATATATATATAAACAAGGCGTTGTCATTATTTAAAATTTTTTGAAATAACCCTTAACGTCTGTTCTATACTGTAGACTTGATATTGTCCTTATTGTTCTTCTTTGTATACTAACGATTCTTTGCATATGCGAAGAATGATCCCAAGCTAAAATTGAATAAGCGTAAATGTTTTAGAATATGCCGTAATATGCTGTTATAAGCGATTTTAAACCTAAAAGTTTTTGTAGATTTTTCAATAGAAAAATATTCCGAGATAATTTACCAGCAAGATAATCAACATGTTTATTCCAGGTTAGTGTGGGATCCAAAGGAATACCTAAAAACTTTACTTCGTCGCAATTACCGCTTACATTTTTCAAAGAAAATAACATATTTTGAGATTTATTAATGTTTAAACTTAATTTATTTAATGCAAACCATACATCAGCCTTTGATTGAGTGTTTATCATGCTCGATCGTGTAAGATTTACGTTAACATTTAGGTTGATTAGCGTCGTATCATCTGCAAAATGAACGAAATCTGCAGATTTATCACATCTTACAATATCATTAATGTAAATGTTGAACAATAGAGGCCCTAATACAGATCCTTGTGGTATCCCAATGTTTATAGTTTTAGATTCAGAATAGATTTGATTATAAAATACAACTTGCTTGCGCTGCGATAAATATGATTCAATCAAACTTGAAGTGTTAGTTGTTACACCGTAATAATTGAGCTTATGAATTAGTATTTTATGTGATACACAATCAAAGGCTTTGCTAAGATCACAAAAAGTACATCCGACAACATTACCGAGTTCGAAATTATATACTATGTGTTCAGTTAATTTGGTAATAGCTGCACTTGTTGATTTATGTTCCTGAAATCCAAATTGTGAATTACTGAAGGTATTGTTAGTTTCACAATATTTGCTAAATTTATTTTTTATTGCAGTCTCAAATATTTTAGAAAATATGGGTACTAAGGAAATGGGTCGGTAGCTAAATACCGTTTTATTATTGCCGTTTTTAAATAAAGGAATTAGTTTAGAGATTTTCAAACAGTCCGGAAATGTATTTTCTTTTATACACAAATTAACTAATTTTGTAAGAGGAATAATGATAAGATTTTCAATATATTTAATAATATTGTTACTTATACCGTACACGTCAGTGCTAGCGTTAGTCTTTAACTTACTAATTATATCTCGCATTTCTATAAAAGTATAACAAAATCAGATTCAAAACAGAACAACACTTATTGATAATAATAAAGCAATATTGTAAATGTTACAATATATATGCATTTGAATGCCTAATGACAACGAACTTAAAACTGATAACGTGCAGGGTTACTTGATTATTTAAGAATATGCCTAAATTATGAACTAAATTCTGAATGTACATTCGAAAATTTATAGGTGATGCGGTAATTTTGTTCGTTAGTGTATGCATATTTTTAGTGACTATTATCATTGATTATAAAGTTCTATTATACATAAAGGTGGTCTCACACGTAACCGGAAGCTTATAAACATTTTTTTGTACAAATATGATAATAATAATAATAATTTATTTCCAACGGGACAAGTTCCAATGACAGGAAACACATATACTTATATAAAAAAAATAAAGCTTTTGCAACATTAAAAAGAGGTGCTATACATACAATAAACTAAATATAATAACAGGTAAATAAAACTAATCATAGAAATAAATGAATGTTAAATTCTATGAAAAATATCTTTAACCTGGTTATTTACCGCACGACAGCAGACATGAACAGGTGATCGGCATATAATATTTGTTACTGCAATTGGTAATCGAAAGCTGCAAAGCTGCTTAGTATAATATTACAATCGATCTTATTGTTTAATAGATTATACAAAAATTTAATTTCACGTTTATCTCTTCTAACCGACATACTATGCCATTGCAACTGATTAATCTCGCTTACACCATTAACGGCATATACACCATCAATCTTAAAAGATAGAAATTTGAGGAATCTACGTTGCATTTTGTCGAGAACAGATGCATATAATGGACTCCACACAATGGATGCATATTCTATTCTGCTTAAAACAAATGCATAATACAACTGTTTAATCATAGCTATATCAGTAAAGTTCTTACTAATTTGGATGACAAATCCTAAAAATGTATAAGCATCACATTTGACATGATTCAAATGTTCCCTAAAGCTAAATTGCGCATCAAACATTATATCGAGATCTCTTATTGTCAGTTGTTTCCAGAGAATGGTGTTATTAATATAATACTCAAATGTAAATAGCGAGAAAGTTCTAGAATATGAAATATAGTAACATTTGCTGATATTCAGTTTTAGATGGAATTTTGAACACCAATCATCTATGTGATTAAGATCTTGTTGCAAGAGTATTGCATCTTGATTTAATTTTTCTAAATATCTTTATATCAACTGCATAAGCCAACACATTACATATTACCGAGTCCAATAGATCATTAATGTACAGCACAAAAAGCAACGGTCCTAGATTAGAACTTTGAGGAACACCAACTGAGATATTAATTAGGATAGAACGGAAGCCACTGTATGAGACGTATGAGTTATGTTACTTAAATATGACACTATTAATGAAAGAGAAGCCAGAGAAAAACTAAAGTCTGATAATTTATGAATAAATATTTCATGTCGAACAGAATCAAAAGTGTTTGTAAAATTCGTACATATTACATTAACCTGACCGCGCTTATCAAGGATCTCCGCTATGAACTGTGAAATGCAGGCAAGGTTAGTATTTGTGGATCTACGAGAAATAGAACCATGTGGAGATGTAGATATGAAACTTTGGGTATTCCAATAAATAAACTAAATAGTGTACAAATATGACTCACAAATTTTTGAAAAATTAGTTAAACTGAAATAGGCCTGTAGTTATTTATATCAGAATTGTCTCCTTTTTTTAAGATAGGAGAAATTCTGGCACGTTTCCAAATATCTGGAGATATGGAGGTTCTAATTATTAAATTGATTAAGATAACGTTGGGTTGTGCATACGCGGCTCTACAGTCTCGAATAAGAAAACTTGGTACTTGATCATTACCAGCTGTAAATTTCTCATTTAAATTCTTTATTATGTTGATAACATCTTTTCTGTAGCATAAGAACAACTGAATGTCGGAACTTTTTTGTGCTGTTTATAATTATTAAGATCATTAACATTAATTAATATGCTGAGCTACATCAGATGATCTTGGAAATAATTGTGCAAAAGCGTTAACAATTGATTGCGGTTCCGAAAACTCATGTCCATCAGGCATTTTGTTTGGTAACCGAGACCCACCTTCTTTTGCCCAATCAATTTCCAGATTTGAGAAGGGTCAATTTTTAGATTACCCTCAATAGAACTTATGTAATCATTATAGCAGGCAGAAATTTGAGTTTTAGTTAACAAGCGCAGACGTTTGTAAAGTTCATAATAGTAAGGGTTTTTTTTTCTATAGTACGATTTAAGTTTGAGACTCGTTTTAACCTCCTTAGAGAACCATATAGGGTATTTAGATTTGCGATATACAGTTTTCGAGACATGTTTGTCCATACAATAGAGGGTAAAATTCTTCAACAGCTTCATTTACATTAGAATATGAATCTAGTTTAGACCAATCCTGCTCAAACAAAGATTTGTATAACAATTGATAATCTGCCCTATAAAAGTTATAGGACTTACAAAAACTCTTTGGAAAATAGGTACGTTTGTCACAAACAAAGTTAGATAGGTGAATTCATAATGGTGGATGATAACCATCTATGTCTACAATTGGTACAAAAGAAGTAACTAATGATGTAAAATTGCCTTTGACAAACACAAGATCCAAAGACTTGTAACGATTTACAATATTATTGACTTGCGTAACATCAATGACGCTTGCAAAATTGTGAAACAGTTGTGCTTGACGCGTGCGTAATTCTTCAACTAAAGGAAAACTTGATTCATTAAAATCATCAATTATGATGCAAGCGTCATTGACTAAATATTGCTCTAATGCATCTAAAAATAATTCCAACTGATCAATTCACGTATCGAGAGGAATGTAAATTACACACAGTATTATAGAGATATGTCCTATATGACATTAACATAAAATAAAATCAATTAACGGTATATTGATACATTTTGATATAGCTGAACTAAGCAATGTTATACAAGTTTGACATCTCCAAATTACTCCATGACAATTTCTGATAATGTCTAAAATTTCTTTTGGCACAGTGTAAGTGAAATGTTTGTTCACAAGGTCCACTACAGTTAAGTCCCGGTAGTTTTGACCCGCAATGATTATCACATATTGCACAAATCGGGTTATTGAAAGAGAAAGTTTATGTCACTGGCCGGGGCGCGTTTGCCGGATCTAATTTGTTAATATTTTTATAGTCTGTTTAGTCTCATCTGACGGTTATAGGATTATGGTGTAGGATGTTTGTTTCTTATGTTTATTCATTATTACAAAGTGCGCCTTTAAAATACTTTCCATCTTATACTATAGTATATGAGAAACAAAGATGGTTATACACAGTGTTGGCGGTAATGGATGTTATTCAAGATAGTGTATTTAAACTTTATTTTGAATGACTTGTATACATCTTACAAGTAATCCAGTAGTTCTCAAAATTCCATACGATTTTTTGTGTAAGTATTATTTTATACTTAAAAGAATTTTAGAAATTCCATAATGTGATGTGTATTTATAGAAATATCATTACGGTCATTAATTATAGTAATTGCGTATTTTTTTTATTTATTGTATTATTTCAATTTAATTACAAGTTTCCATAACGAAAGTACTCTTTATTTTTTTTATACATCCTCATCTGAGTCACTTAAATTCTCAAAAGTGTCTTCGTCTTCACTATCTTCACAATTGACCGTAAAAATCAGAAGTCACACTTCATCCATTATTTTTTTGCGGTGGAAGGTGTCTTTTATTATATTTTCTGTGTGTTGGATACATGTATCAGCGGTTATTTTATTAAGGCCTCATTCTAAGTACTTAGAACGTGTTTATCTCTTCCAGATGTTGCGCCAATACATTTATTATAATATTCCTTACAAATGCTCCTACGGGCCAAACGTAGAACTTCATAACCATAAGACAAAACATTTTGAATGATGTATTTATTACCATCTTCGATTTAATTTTTTTAACTATTTCAAGTAATTTAGCTTTCAACATAGAATACTCAAACTCTATATTCTTACTAAGCAATCAATCAATAATTTGGTTTTAATTCTAGGAAGTCGATGGTTTTAGGTCCGTTTTTCTAGAATGTAAGCTTGCATTATCTAAAATAATGATAGACGGTTCTTCTAGTCGCCCAGTACAGCTTCTTCAAACAATTTTTTAAATAACTCAGAATTTATGTTATCGTAGTAATTATAGGAATTCTGTAATTAACACAGAATTTTGAGAACTACTAGATTACTCATACTCTATTACCTAGTTATTAAAAAGGAAGTTTGAATACACTGTGACGGGATTATTTCATAAATAATTGGTTTATTAAGAAATTTTTCCCTACAGTATAGGCCGTCGTGTTTGCACTGATGCGTTTGAATATGCATTCGTATATGGGGCCGTTTGGGGATTTTACCTGTTTAGAGTTGCCTGTTCGTTTTTGGTATCCGTGTATTCTAAAAGTGACTCCTCGTCGGTTGTAGAAATTATACGTCCTTTTCGTATTAAATATTCGTTCTGAAAGGGTGCACTTGGAAAATGCTATTTAAAAGTTAAACAATTGGGCACGTGCTTAATAATAGCGAGTGAAGTAAAATCATCCCATTCTAATTAGGGAATAAATCTTCGGTTACAATTCCAGTGTAAGTAGCTTTCTTTTTTTACTTTCCTTTGTTTTAATATAATATTTGTTCTTACAGGTTCTATTAATTCTAGTCACCTTTTTTTGGTTAGGTATTTCCTTTCGTTTATGTGCGCTTTGAACTTATTTGAATGATCGGCCACGGTCCAGTACTCGTCGTAATTGTTATTAAGTACCTTTTGATCAATATTCGGTGTTCGTGACGGTCAAATAAGCTAACGTATTTGGGGGCGGTTGTGCCTCAAATTTAGTTTCGTGTTGTTAACTCGCTCTCGTGAACGATTAGTATTTGATAACCTTATATTTTATTGATTCTAATTGATGTTGTCTATTACTATGTTGATGTGTTAATTGAACTCTAGTCGCTAAAACAATATACTGATTTGTATGCACGTACGGTCTATTTCTATATCTATGAGTACCTAGGGGCTATAGATATCTCGTTTACATAGTCCTAGGTGGCGCCTTATACATTTTCCAAGCAGTGTAGAGGCCTTTTTTGTGAACGACTTTCCATCCACTCACGACCACTTCCTACTAAGAAGAGCTGCCGGGGGGTCATCGAACACTGCTATATAATTGTTTACCAATAAACCGTAACAACACGCATTATCGCCAACACTGTGTATAACCATCTTTGTTTCTCAAATGCTATAGTATAGGATGGAAAGTATTTTAAAGGCGGACTTTGAAACAATGAACATAAAAAATGAGCGTCCCATACCATAATCCTATAACCGTCAGATGAGACTGAACGGACTATATCTACGTAGTAGACTGAAAAAGACCTGGTTTGTCAAGAGAAACTACACAAAATGCCACTAGAAGTTTGTCTAGGGCTAAAATTGAAGCAGCGATTTTTGTTACCAAAATTATATTAAATAAATGCATCCAAAATGATGGAAGACATTTTGAACATTTGCGGCTAAACTTCTAACGGTTTTTCTGTTTCTTTATTTTATTGTTATTACTTATGTTCCGTTAGCTCGTTGGCATTTAAATAAGCCTCAAGACTAGTTTTAAACCATTTCAGCAATTTGTTTTTTTCGATAAAATCGAGAACGCTGGGAGATATCGCAATGCCGTTTTTACTAAAATTTAGCCAATTTATAACGACTACGAGCGTGATAAGAAAATACTGTCGTTCTATTTCTTTTTTTTTAAAACCAAATAACTATATGTAATCGTCAGTACTCATATCGGGACAATCAAACTTTTGTATATTGTATAGGATTCATACTTTTGATTGGTATAAAATTTGTTTGTGTAACTAATAACGCAAAATTCAAAAATACTTACCTACATATTTACATTGCGTGTTCGTCCATGAAGCAAAGCGTGTATTTGATTTTGATGGATACCTAAAGAGGCCTTGGTTTGGTAATTTTTATTTGAAATAATTTTAATAAAATAATAAATTAATCAATTAAATCGTTTGTGATGTACCGCGTAAGCATTGGTTCCATAACGATAAAAAACAAAACAAAAAAATTTAAATTAACGTAAGCGAAAGCGAAAACGTAAGCGAAAGTAAATGAACAAAACTGAAACCTTCATCAACTAGTAACTTGGATATCAGTAACTTTCTAGAAAGATATCAAACAAGTCATTTTTTCTAAAATCTAACATACACAGAAAGTTAGTTTAAGCATTGAGTATAGCAATAGTTTGAGTCAAAACGGGGTTTGGGTGATTCAATTTTTTTGACGGAATCGTGTTAAACAGAAAAAACTGAGGTATAAGTTTATAGTAGCCAAAATGACACTACATATGAGCAAAACCGTCAAAAATGTCAAAAAGGGTATGTAAACATTTTGAAATATACGTCACTTTTTCAAAACCGTTTTTTATTAGAACTATAGTACTGTATAAATTTTGAAAAAATTGTTATAATCGGAATTATTAAGACCTTATTTTTTTATTAAGTAATTTTTGCGTGGAACTCAAGATTGAATGTCAAAAGGTAAAGAACTTCAAAAATAAAAGAATTTTAGTTTCGTTTTTTTATTTGTAATAAATCAAGAATTTTTAGTCCAACCACTCATAATATATTTGTTAACGTCTTGGATTATTAACAAAATATAGAATTCAAGGTATATCACTTATTATTTTTTAAAACCAAAGAACAATTCAATTTACCTCTGGCGGTTTTGAATTAGTTTTAACAAATACAGCTAAACTTATTTGAAATATAGTTCGTATCTAAGTTGTAACAGACAAATTTTGTATTGTGTAAGGCAAAGATTGTTATTGAGTAATTATTATTCAATATACTTAGTTAGGTAGTTGCTAAATTCAAAATTCATACAAAAACAAAAAATGAAAGTTTCTTTGCATTTGGAGCGCTATGTCTTTAAAGCATACTACTTTCAACGTTTACAACTTTAACGAAATAAATCATTGTAATACATTTGTTTCAATTAATACTATTTTTTTTTGTAATATTAGTCAAATCATTAATGACCGGTTGCATCAACACAACTTAAAGTTAAGCACTGCTTAAAAAATTAGATACAATTGTTAAAATCATAGCAACGATTGTTTTTAAGCACCGCTTAAGAGGAATACATACTAGCAGCAAGCATCACTAAACCGTGCACTATAAGTATCTTTAAAACAGCTTTTAATTTTAAATGTTTGAAGTAAAACTTAATGTTTTATGAAGGACAAAACTTGGGGCTTTGTCGCTGTAGTATCAATTTTTTTTCAACGCGCTTAGTTTTGTTTTTTTTTGTTTCAATTTGTACATTTTATAGCATATTTAACACCATAATTTTAATAAAAATAAATACAAAATTAAAATTCTACCACAACCACGACAAAGTCCCATCTTATTTCTACCAATTTAAATAAAAACATTGCTAATAACTTGAAAATTTGAGCTAATTTTATAGGTACTTTAAGACTATTCAACGCATTAAAATGCTTACTTATAGTGCACGACTTAGCGATAGTGCACTGCTATAGTCTATTCCAAGCTATTTGTCCGGTAAAGGATTAACCCCTCTTTACTTTTGGGCGCACACCGCGGTTGAAACTATTGTGAAATGTACAGCCTTCAATTCATTAGCTTTAGGGGAGACAAGATTCGTTATATTGTAGTATTAGATGGATTAAGAAAGGATAGAAACATTTAGAAATCGCATGCATTTAAGTTGAAACAATATACGCCCTTAAAGTATTCTTTAACACGGGTAATAAGGCGAAAATTCTAAAAATGAGTTTTCTACGCTGGTTTTCGGCAATTGTCATTTAATTCAGAAGTACAAATGTTACCCGTGTTAAAAAATACTTTAAGGGCGTATATTGTTTCAACTTAAATGTATGCGTTTTCTAAATGTTTCTATCCTTTCTTAACCCATTTAGTACTACAATATAACGAATCTTGTCTCCACTAAAGCTAATGATTTTAAGGCTGTACATTTCACAATAGTTTAAACCACGGTGTGCGCCCAAAAGTAAAGAGGGGTTAATCCTTTAACGGACAAATAGCTTGGAATAGACTATAGTACGGATTCCTCTTAAGTTTAAGTTGTGTCGGTGCAACCAGCTCTTAGAATTCTATGTTATTAAAATCAAGTTTCTTCTGTTTGGAATAACTAATTGCCTGTGAATTTAATATAAAATAACTTCAAGTCCTGATGATGACTATACAGGGTTATTCACGGTATACGACACGGAATATTACAGCCAAACTATTCAATGAAATTAGAAAAATATATTTGGGATAGATAGAGACCTATCGGAGAAATATTTTAAAATTATTTTCGATATATACAGGTGTTCCAAAATACACAGATCGTATCAAAGTTGTGTTTTTTCTTATGGAATGTTCTGTATATTATTACATTTTCAGTTTCTACAAACAAAATAAGAAAGGATTTTATAGAGGTTTACCTTACTTAAACCTAAAGGTTTTTGAGATATATTGAATTTTATGAAAAAGTTGTTACAATTTTGCCGATTTATATATCAGCAACTATTCTCTTTCTCCAAACTAAATTCGCACTGAAGTTTATCAATTGATCAAATTTGATGTAAAACTCCATTATCATATACATGATGTGTACAAAATAAGATTAAATAATGACATGTTTTGCTTAATTTAAATGGAACACCCTGTATTTGATATCAACAACAAATGTAAAATGTAATTACCTATCAAACAATACTATAGTGTCCTATAGCTAAATTTTGATTATTGTTAATATCAAAAAAAAAATTCATGAAACGGGTTTTAAGATTCAAGATGGCAATTACGCCTCTTTGTGTTCATTTTAGAAACTTGAAAATAATTTCCAGCGTTTTCTCTTGGCTACTTTTTTAATATAATTTTTACATCAAGTCGATACGATGAGTGATTTCTGAGTTACAGCTGTTTACCTCGCTTATTTGTCTACCCTGTACAAGGAAGGATGTACGATAATTAATATATCGGTAGATCTATAGAATTATTGTCAGTCGGGGATAAAAAAAATATTAGATAAGCACAGATCATTGTGTTGTATTGTGTTTTGTTACGTCTTTAAAAAATAGAATACTACGCCATAAAGAACAGTTCTCAGACCAATCCTGTTTCTATTAACAACAGTGAATTCATTAATGACACTACCAACCATATGGAATACCACAAAAACAAAACCTTTTCAAAATTTAATTAAATGTGACTTCCTAAAACTATAAACATTTTGTGACTGAAGAAGCTTAAGTTTAACTGTAGTAATGCAAACCAAAACCATATACTTGAAAAGTAAACTAAACTAAATTATTAAATATAATTGCTAATAAATATACTTAAGAATTGAGATTAGGGTAAACGGTATTTAAAAAATTCCGTCTTTCCTTATTCTAGAAACTTTAAGCTTTTGTTATAGAAGAAGTCTCGTCATTCAACTTTAGTTTAGATCTGAATTTAATGTGTAACAAAAGTTCTGATACTTATAGTCTTGTAGAATTAGGTAATCATCTAAATACTTATCTATTACAAATAAATACTGTTCTTTTCACAGTATTTTTGATTGATATTATTTAAGTAATTCTTAATTAGAAAAATTAATTATATTTGTAAATTCGGAGATTTTTTGGTTGAACAAATAAAGGATGTTCAGTTAAAAAACTGGGCTGGGCAGGCGGTCAAATTAATTAGATTAAATTATTTTTAGAGAGTACAGCAAAATAACGCGTAGTGCCGTGAAACTACGCATTAAAACGTAACCTAAAAATTGACAGAAATGACAACTTTCCTATATAGCTTTTTCGACTGGGTACTTTGGAGCGTTCTACAAGCGACCTCAGAACGTAATTAATGTTTGACTGATAATTTTAGTAGATATTGTCCTATTATAGATTCACGTGTTTGACTGCGCTACCTACCAAATTACCAAGAGCGTGGAGGTTGCACTCCGTTGATCTGCCAACGTTTCGACAATAATTCTTGTCTTCCTCAAAGGCTATAAAAACAAATTTATTACATTTTCATATGGATACAATTATTTTAATAATTTTTAAAAATGCATTATCTATTAAAATAGATTTAATTGCACATTTATAGTTTTCAATATTCATTATTTTAACTGATTGAGGTAAACAATTGAACAATTTAGGTCCAAAATAATTAAAGCCGCATAGCTAGAAGTCTAGAATTATCAATATATTTATATCACAAGCATTTCTAGTAAACTGCTTATGGATATCATTATTCAATGTATAATTAGCCAGGTTTTTTTTTAACATAAATGTGACACTGGTAAATATGCAAACATGGAAAAATGAGTATTTGCAGGTAGATGAATTGATATTTTACCTCGGCTCTATATTTCAAATTTGTCATAATGTGAATTATTTTTCTTTGGAGCCCAAATATACGGGATGAATGTGGTGCTTGACCCCAGGCTATCAAACCATACAAAATGGGCGACACAAAATGTGAGTAATACGCAGTTAATAGTACATCAATTGGAACTAGATTGACTAAATTTCTAACTACAAATATATTTTTAGACAACCTTGTTGCTAAAGTGTCAATATGTTTGACCCATTGTAATTTAGAGTCAAGATGAATGCCCAAATACTTAATCAGCGTCATCACCAAATATAGGTTTATGACCAAAAATCATATTTACTGTTTTATTGTTATTAAGTTTAAGTTTATTTCTCCCAATCCATTTCAAGGCCCCTGCATGAGAAGCCATCATTTGAGTATGTACCACATTTAGATCACTGTTGGCCGTAATAATCGTTGTATCATCAGCAAATAATATTAAATCATTTGCTGATAAGTTATTAGCAATATCGTTAATGTATATTAGGAATAGAGTCGGCCCTAGCACTGACCTTTGTGAAACCATTAGAGTACATTTTCCACTTTGGAAGGTATTGAGATCTATTAGTTAAATAACTAGCAATTAGGTCACAGCTGACTGTATTGAAACATAACATAATTTTTTAATAAGCACTAAATGCGAGACGCAGTCAAAGGCCTTCTGCAGATCACAAAACATTGAGCCAACGTATTCCTTATTTTGTACCCTTTCTATTATGATACGGATAAGTTGAAAAATTGCATCATTTGTACATTTGTTAGCTCTAAAGCCCAATTGTCGGTAATAAAATAAGTCGTATTCTTCAAAATGTTGGTGGATTTGTTTAATTATTACAGTCTCCATAATTTTAGAAATTACTGGAACAAGAGAGATAGGTCTAAAATTATTAGGTTTAACTAACCCCCTTTATGGATAGGAATTACTTTAGAAATTTTAAGGGACTCCGGAAAAATTCCTTCGATTAGACATAGGTTAATTAATTTTGTTAGTAGTATTAATATAATATTTGTAATTTTTTTGAATAAAAACATTGACATGCCAAAATGGTCTTCACTTTTCTTATTTTTCATGTTATTAATAACATTTCTAACATAATTGAAATTAACTACTTTGAATGAGAATGGGGGAAAATCTCTTTTTAGATTTATTTTGGTATTCAGGATAACCGAAGTATTGTTTAATTGACTTGAGATTTCAACTGGAACATTTACGAAATGCTTGTTTAACTTGTCAACATCAAAAATATAGAATTAAAAATTTTTTAATTTTTTCTGTTAGAGTTTGTAATATCCTAAAAAGTCGCTGTTTTACTGTGTGCTTTTTTAATAATTGAACTGTAGTAGTTCCTTTTAGTTTTGTTTAATTCTTTCTCTTATTGAGATTTTGCTGTGTTAAATTGGCATTTCAAGTGTTGATCATTTGAGTCTTCGTATAATTTCTTTAATAAACACAAGTTATCGCGAGTTCTGCTTAGATTTAAATCAAACCAACAATTTTTTGGTGAACTAATTCTACTACTGACAATAAGAAAAGACAGGTTAATAAAATGTTTTATAAAGTCAACAAATACAGACATTTTTTTATTTGTGTTCGTATGTTTCGTATCTACAAACGTCCAATCGACCTTTTCTACATTTCGATAAAACATTAACATATTTATGAGCTTGTAATGATGATTAGCCATTTTTACGCTAATTTTAGGTTTATGATTACAGTAATACCAATCTCCAAGGCTCTATGATCTGATAGACCGGGATCCAACACTTTAGTTGTATATTTACCTTCAACGTTTATCAGTATGTTGTCAATGCAATTTTTAATTTTTTGTCTCGTTTTGTTTTTAACAGTTAATTTGAATGAATGTGAATTTATTAAGTCATTGAACTTTATACAAGAACTGTTGTAAAATTTTATGTTAAAATCACCATTTAATATTATGTTATTTTTAAAATTACTACATTTATCAAATACATTATTTAATATATTTAAAAAGTAGTCAAAATCTCCATTTGGTGAACGGTAAATCGATACAATTAATAAATTGTATTTTATTGATCTGGTCGCAGAATGTTCACAATGCATTTCAACAGACATATTGTTAATTTTGTCATAAGATATAAAATCTAAATTGCTCCTGCACAAAATCACCACTCCACCACGATAGGTGTTAGGTCTACAATAATAAGACGCAAGTTTGTACTTTTCTATGATGAAGTTATCAACCTCATTAATGTCAAGGAAGTGTTTACACAAACAAATAACATCATATTTATTAGATGAAGAAGAATGTTTGAATTCGAGTAATTTATTTCTTACCGATTGAATATTTAATTGTATTACGTAGAATCTTAGATGCTTTAACCCGCCAGTCGTAGACGAAATTAAATCTAGTTCTCTTCTGGTTTGTTTCTTTTGAATAAAAAACGACGGACACTTGTATGATTAGGCCAAATAGGCTCATCCATAACCTTTGGTAAATTTTCTTCGGAAATTGAAGGTTTGAAGGATGAATATATATCTGGGTTTAATGATTTCAATGCTACACATTTGATTTCAGAAAAATCTTGTTTTAGAAATTTAATCAAATCCACTTTCCTGGTATTAGGAGCTAATCTGCTAACATGTCACAATAATTTCTTTCTGCCGCACCAGAATTAGCCATAACAATTGAGTCTTTTGAAACTGAGGCTACCGTTCACTTATTAGGTTGTGCTACTGTCGATGTCGGCGGTGCTTTATCAAATGCTATGATTTTAGCCTTTGGATTATTATTTGTCGTACAAGTAATATTTTTGGTTTTGTTATTATTTGGTAGTTTCAGTTTTAAAGCGTTTGATGCACTTATATCAACGGGGTCAAGTATGCGATCTTGATTTTGTCTTGCCAGTTCATTGAAAAGTACACTTTTAATTTTAGATTCAACGTTGAAATCCGTTATTCTTGCATTTAAAACGTCAATTTGATTTCTTAGCTGATATAATATCTTTTTGCTTAATTAAATGCTTGACAAACCGTACGTCCACTTTGTTGTCATCGTCCTTAATACAGTTTAGTGCATCAAAGAAATCCTAGTCCTGCTCATCGTCCAAAACACAGCAATTAACACGATTATCATTAATAAATTTTACACTACTTAATTTCGCACAACTTGAGTGAAACCACTTTTTACATTTTTGGCATTTAAAACCTGCAACAACTTTAGATTTGCATCGTTTACACAGAGCAGAATTTGACCATCCGCTTTGATCCGCCATGTTCAATATTATATATTATATAATTATTACAGATATATTCTAGAAACGATATATTTACTTTTTTTGATACGTGCAGTACTTTTTTGTCTACTATGTATATTAAACTAAAATAGTCCTCGTTTTTACTATAACAGTATCTATTTACAAAATTAATTTATTATTTGTTTAGCAAAAAGTAAGTGTAAATGCCCTTCCTTACAACCACGAATGTGGTGAAATCAAATAGTTTTAGAGGAGAGTATGGTCAGTACGGTTGTAAACTGTGTAAGTCTAAATTTGGTAGTAGGTAATGTTGAAGTAGCGTACACAATAAAAACCAAAAAAGACAATAATGTGTCTTTTTGGTCCTGAATATTGTCTTTCAAGCTGCATTAAATCAAAAATCAAAGTATTTAACAAATTATTGCAAAACAATTACCGTATTTTACAACAATAGCGTATCGTAAGAGTCTCCATTCAATATGTAAATTAGTAAATTTCCATCCTACATTTATTCCTTATCTCAATGTAAAACAACATTTTAGTAAATATAAATTTTAAAGAAATGAATATTATGTATGTATATTGAAGCAGATTAATATTATCATTCTATTGCAATTTGAACTAATGGATCAATAAAAACACATGTATTTCAATGTATTGTGAATTACATTTTTTATCTTCTACATTAAATTCAAAAAGTGAGTCTATGTTGTAACTAATGCAGTAAATAAATCTGAAGATGACGTGTTGATCCAAAGCATTCATTTTACACATGATAGAATTAAATATTTAATACAGTAATTTGCTCAAAAATAATTTAGAATACCCGTGTGTTTACTCTAACGATAAGTGATTTATGATACTGTTTAGAGCAAACGGCGCCGGCGATCGGTAAATTGGTATGTTGAAATTTCTTTTTAAGTTATGTCGTTATAATTTATGAATAAAATATCAATTGTATCTAACATTCAAAAATACAATAATTCTGACAAAGTATTTATTTTTCATGAATTTTAGAATGTTATGGCAAGATGATTTTTGTAATGGTCCAAATTGGTTCATAGACAAGCACGTACAATTTATTGATTTTATATGTTAACATAAATACATAGCAGAACTTTGCAAGATCAAAAGCAATTGTATATTGTTTCAATTTACGAGTCACGTTAGCCATTCGAACTTTTATCTGTTTGAGTGTAGATTGCAGTGTAGATAAAAATACAATATTCTTGGAAGGTAATTTATAATAACTATTACACACCCTTAATTTAAAAAAAAATAAATGCATTTCTAAATAATGACAACACAAATAGGATCAGTACTTCCAAATGAGCAACCGAATGCATTTAAATTCCTTTAACTTGAAAGCAAAATAAAATACAATGTTGGCGTTTTTCGAAAAGTATTTTACACCTTCCGTTTTATTTAGAAAAATTCTTCGGAAAGTTTATTATAGTACATTCAGCATAATTTTTCCGAGAGTTTTTGATTTTGGTGGAGTGTCATGTGATGATTTCCGGTAATTTTGATAATATTTCATATTTTGCAGTAAAATGTTGTTATTTAAATGTACAAAGATGTCATTGTACGTAGCACATGTTAATTATAAATAGTCGTTTTTTATTAACCTTTTTGGTGTACGTAGTGTCTAACCTAAATGTCAGTTCTTTGCAAGCATAAAAATTTCTTCGAAGAACATTCAAATGCGTTGTTATATCTTATCTACTAATCTACTATTTTTTTAATGTTTTAACTTTAGACTAATTGGAAAAAGAAACTTTCAACTTTTTACAAAATGAAATACTTTCTGAAATATATTTTAATATGTTTTTTTATAAGAAATTTTGTTTTCTAGAAAAAATCTTTCACAACTTAATCATTTAACCCGTTATTAATTTAGTAACAGCGTTTCGGCAAGAACACCAAAAAATTACAAGTCACGCAAAAAATATAATAACACAAGTTAATTTAAAATTAATTTTTAAAAAAAATGGTATAAACAAATTTAGAGCGAGTGGCGATGTTTTCATTTTTCCCTCTCTCCTTAACGTTTTCGGAAGGATTGGTTTATCTCAATTTTCCTGTAGATATCTTTACTCTTTCAAAAGTTATCTAGAGACACTCAGATACACAGACGAAATTGATGAATGAGAAAATTTGGCAATTTTTTTTTCAACATTTTGATATTTAGTAGTAGAAATAAGTAATATTATACTCATCATTTTAGAAAATATTGAAATTTGAAATTTTAAAAATTCTAATTTGTTTCTTTTTTTAATGAATTTAAACTTTTCGGAAGTAAATTACACTAAAAATGTTATTAAGCTTATTTCATACTGATTCATGCCCATTTTGATTTTTATTATAGTTGTTATATTTTGATTTATAAAGTCAATCTGTTATTTTAATGATAGAACTCCAGCTTTCTGTCATGCTCGAAGTTCCGGACATGCATTTGGCCTTGTTGGAAACGCACCATTTTTATCGAAAGTGTCCTTCTGGTAGTTCCATTCATACAATGCTGTAGGCGCAAAATCAAATTCTCAGTGGGAAATAATTTAGTGTATAATAAGAAATACACAAAAGACAGACTATACAGGGTCATTGATGGTCGATGGTAGGTTAGACGTTTGAGGATAACCGGGCATAGGAGTAATCTGAAAATTAGGTTATTGCCATAAATAGGCACGATTTATATTTCTAAAATATTTTCATTTTGGCGGTGTTGCCGCTTCTACTCAAAAGTAGTAACAACTTGTTAATTTTGAATGAAACACCAAATATATTATTTAATTTGTAGAATTGCAATTTCTTACTAATAATTTTTTCTAAATAGTTTCCTATACCTATCTACACCGGTTTTCGAGATAATAATTATTTTAGGTTATTTTTTTTCAAAATATGATTCCACCAAAATTTAAATTTAGCTGTTATTGGAAACCATATAAGGCTAAAATTTTAGATGCAGTTTGCATTTATTTACGATACAATAAAAAAAAACTTAACCTTTTGTAAAAAATATACAAAATGTAAAAATTTATTATTTTATCATTTCATACATATTATACTGAATGAATTATCTACACACATAAAATCGTGGCCCGGTTTGTCTGTGTGTGTGTTTGTCTGTCTATATGTTGATCTTCTCTTTCGAAACGGCTGAACCGATTTCGGAGATCGATACGTCAAATTGTTCAGGAGGTCCAGGCGCTGATCTTAGGTGGGGTCAAAATTGACCTGACCTTTGACCTCTGACCTGAAGCGGTGACCTCACGTCTTTAATTTCAGGTTTGTCTAGATTAGGCCCATTTTCAAATGGGTTTGGTTACTAGTTTTAAATAATTGTGTTACACATTTTTCGTAATTATTCGGGAGGGTCTTGATGACCAGGTCCGGAAACCAAAGTGGTGATTCTCAGAAACAACATGTTTTTTTTGTTGACCATGGAGTACTGTAAGGTACTGTTCACCTTCCATATTTAATATTTGTATTAAAGACGCCAAAAACACACACGAAAGAACTCTAACGAAATTGACGTACGTTTTGACGTTTATTATTATTAATAATTAATATTATTACGTGTAAATACTAAGGTGGGTAAGGGTTGGCATGTTTAGGTGTTAGTGGTTTTCCTAAACCTTAAAGTAAATGCTTTACCAAGACGAACCAATCCACTATTGCACACGGTTTCGTTACCACACTATACAGGTTTATACTGATCTTCTGAGGTACCATACCTAACACTCACATCACAATACAATATTTGTATAATGTACCATACGAACAAATAAATAAATAAATTTTAAATAATTTATTTGTTGTTTATTTAAATCGATTTTGCATTAGTATTGAAATTTATAGTATGTGTATCTATTTAAATCACACCTAGATTTAACATGAAAAAGATTTATGACTTCTAAAAACGTTCTACATTTTATCTAGAAAAGAATTTGATTTATATTGTATAAATGAATTCTTTTGGTTAATTAAAATAATATTAAGTAGATTAAGTTGTTATTTATAGCATTCATGAATGTAAAATGGTCATTACGTGTAAAGAACTATTTATAAAAGTATGCTGATAACGAATAAAAACAGTTCATGGCATGTCGATGCAGACAGACGGCCACGTGTTCGAAAAGTATTAAAGTTTTTTTGTATAGAAAAATGATTTTCAAATGTCGAAAGTAGAAACATTGTGTGTACTAGAAAAGAAAGCAAACCCTTATAAAAAGTTGATATAAGTAGAAGTGCTTAGAATTGTTGTATTTGATATTCGGGTTGGAAATTAGTAGACCAACTCCTAACCAATGTAGTTTATTGACACAAACGACAACCGGTTTCAGCGGCTACATGGCAGCCATTTTCAAGTCTTAAAGTAATAAAATTGACATATTCTAAAAATAACAATTAGTAGGTTTGTTAGGAAAGACCAACGGCGACTAACCAAGTAGAAAGCTACATATTAATTCTATAAAATTTAAATTTTAGGAACGACATGTCGAGTAAAGGAACTCGAGACGTGTCGACGAATTACAGTTATGCCAACCAAAATCAGATACATACTTAAGCGCAAATGAGACATCTAGTAACAACAAAATTAACTAAAGAGAACACAAGTAATAACATCTATTAAAAGTTAAAACAAGCATTATAAACAGTATTAAAGATATGATTAATAAAGTCAAAATGTGTAAAATCTAAATGTATGTTTAAAAAATTAGTTATGTTTTTAGATAAGTGTTCAATGATGTAAACCCTTTCCAGATTGTGAATAATTTGGTTGTTATTGGAAATATGTAAAAATTGAAGATCCGAATTCATGTTAAAATTGTGGTTTAGTTCCAAAATATGTTTCGCGAAAAAAAATTGAATTGTTACGTTTGCTAATCTAATGCACCTGTACTGTTCTTTTGTTCTGATATTAAAGGATCTTAAAGTGGAACCTACATTACTTTTAGGGCAAGAACCACAAGATAGCTTATACACACCCTTTTGGTGAACTTTATCGATTTTATCTGTGTGGTTTTTGATAAAGTTAATGGGATTTATTGTGTTGAAAGCGACTCTTAAGTTAAATTTCTTAAATTTATAAAAGTAATTATTGATGTACTGAGAAAGTGAAGTTTTATTGAAATAAGTTAACGTTAAATTCGTACGTTTTCTCTTCAAAAATTTAATGATCATAGCCGTTATCAATAGCTAAAATTCAAATAGTATTAAGTTCTGAAGTAAAATTGTTGTTTGATAAGAATATAGTGACTAATCTATGTAGAAAGGAATTGAAGGCTGCTATTTTATGGGAGCAGGGATGATTCGATTTGGCGTGAATTAGGGTATCAGCGAACGTAGGTTTTCTGTAAATTTAGAACTGAAGTCGGTTTTGTTTAAAGGTTATTAACAGAATTGTCCCCATAAAATATCTAAGCATAAAGATTTTAGCGAGAAGGGGCTGAGGCTAAATTCCATCGGTAGACCACTAGGTTGTTCATAAATAATATTATTAAAAGTGAAATAGTTTTCAAACAAATACTAAGGCAATTAAGAAAATGTGCATCGGAATTATTAAGATCTGATTGAAATAATAAATTCTTTGTAATTTCTAATAATTTAGTGTTGGGGATAGATGGGAACAGGTTTTTGACATCTAAAGATAGTAGAACAGAATTATGTGGAACAGTTTTGATCTTATTTAATTCATCAATGAGGTGGTTGGAGTTTTTAACAGAGTGTTGAAATTGAAAATTTAAATTATATTTTAACGTGATGTTTAGCCATTTGTTAATGTTGTCTGACAGGTAAAGAGTAATTCTGAATGTTAAAATTATAAATTTTATGAATTTTAGGAAGAGTATAAAGTTTAGGTATAGAGTATCCAGTAGAGATAAGATAATTAACTTTTTAAGATTATCAGGAGTATTACAAAAAGTTTTTTAATTTATTTTTGATATTGTCAGATTTGTCTGTCTTAATGGTAGTAAATTTGTCAGTGTTAATAAAATTATTGGAGATAGATTTTAATGTAATCAATTCGATTCATAACAACTAGGCAATTACTTTTGTGGGCTTTTGTGATCATAAGGTTGTTTTCTATGCAATTTTTTTTTATTTTTAGAAAGGTGTTGAAGTCTGAATCTGAATTCTTAATGTTTTTAAGTAAGTGAAGAGTGTGTAGTGTGTACGTCGAAGTGCAGAGGATCGGCAACGAGAACTAGAACTGTGAACATGAAATTAAAAGTCGGCAATCAGTATTAGAAATGGGACCATTAAATTTAGAGTAAAAGTTTAAGGTTCAAAGTGTTAACCTGTAAAATAAAATCAAAGTTGATCGATAAAATTTAATTGTGTACGGTCATAAATTTAGATCAATACAATTACATCTAAAATTCATTGGAATGGAAAGTACGCTTATTAAAAGTAAAAGCATGATCAAGTAAGAAAACTGCAACCGTTCAACTATCGAAAACATTCACATCTGCTGACGTCACCAACACCTTACTGACATCCGAAAACCTAAAGTCGGTTCTTTTATTTTATTATTTATTATATTGTTATTTTATTTTATTTTATGTTTTCATATTTTTGTTGTTTGTATGTAAAATATTTCTTTTGTAGTTATTAAAATTGTTTGTTAATTTGTAAATTATTAGCAATTATTTAAGGAACCCAAGTCCCATGACATTTTAAACAAATTTTTGAGTTTCGTTGCTTGCATTCAATTTTAATGCGGTTGTAAACTAGTATTATCTAAACTGTTAAAGGTTAATACATTATGTAGTTTGCTAGTACCTAAGGCATTGCAGTTAGATTTTGTAATTATGGAAATCATATTCGTAACACAAATAAAAACTAAGAAATTAGGTATTTTTATATGTATTAATCAAGTTGAACGTGTTTTTATAATAGGGAGGTATTTAAGTGTAATTATAAAAGTGTACAATATGTGAGTTCTGATGTAAATTAAGGATTATTTCTAGTTTTTGCGAATGTGTTAAAAGTTTGTCAAGGAAACACAATTTTGTTAAAATCAAATTATGTTACTATCAGTTGATGACATTAAAACGAATTTCAAGTTAGATCAGATAATTTTCAAAATATTATTTTTTGGTTTTAGGAAAATTTATTATTTGAATGTAGAAAAGTAAAAGAAAATATGATTTGATGTTTTAGTACTGATTTATATGCATTATAATTTTCTTAATAAATAAAATTTTTAAAACACGTCCTACGTAGTGAAACTTACTGCAGAAAAAGTTTTACTACTTTAATTTTTAATTTGAGTTACAATGCAGATTACAAATAATGCAAACTGATAAATATTTTAGGAACATTTTAAATATTGAGTTAGTCCCAAGATATATATCGGGTGACACAAACTGTGAAACTTCTTTAAAGTATCAAATTAACTTTTAAATTGACCAAACCAGCTTTCATTGGCAGTAACGCGCGTGAAATACGACATTGAAGTTATTTCCGTCCCACTTCCGTTAGAATTCCAATACTACTTACCAGAGAAGTAAGGATGTAGCTGTGATATTCTTCCAAGAGTTTTACTTCCTTGGCTTGCTCTAAAATATCTAATATATGGTCGCTATCGCAATCCAGTATGATTTGAAATACGGTCGAAGATTTGATCTCCTTCAACAACGGCCTATAAAAAAATAAAATTCTATTGAAATTACACTAAAAACCAATTACTTTCTATAGTATACAAAAGTAACAATACTTTTTTGCAGCGCATAAGAATTTCTTAGTATTTTTAACAAACATTCATGACTGGTAAGTTAATGTTCCATTTTCTGGTTCAGTGGTATCTTAGAAAATAAACTCCACGTCTTCTACGTTTTATTTTATCTTCGTTTCGTATATTGAACCATATAATTCGCCAGTTCGTTTTGTATAAAACATTTGAACGACAATAGATTTTAGTTTTATATTCTCCTATTTTAGTAGCATCATAAAGCCAATTTAACTTTTACTTTGAACTTCATTTTATGATGTATTCCTTTGTTTTATAACCGTTTCTATTCCGGAAATTAATTTTATAGTTCTAACTACTAATTCTTAAAGTATAGGTATGTACAACTAAAACATGTAAACTAGAATGTAGATAATATAATTAAATGAATTTGAATTAAATTTTTTCAAAAGTATTTATTGAATCATCTCGTTTTTTGTTTATTGTTACATGGTGCGTGAGCTTTTGAAATCACTGAATGCTTGTGTGGTTCTGCGTAAATCTTGTTTTAACAAAAATAAAAGCACTTTAATAAATTATTTTAAAGATACTTCATTGAAAAGAGAATGCAAAATAAGACTAAGTACAAACATTAAAGCAAGTTTCTGTTTTACACTTTAACAACAAAACCATCAATTATTTCTTTAGGGATTTATTAAACTTCAAATACAAGTTTTTATTTATTAAATTGAATTAGCTTATATATTAAATAATTTAAAAAATACTAACAATGTAATTGAAAATACATAGTAAATTAATTAACTAACTTTGTTTTTATTTGTCTTAGAACGAAAACAAAATATTTATGGAATACGCATTAAAAGTACAAAAAGAAACATTTAAGTGTTGTAATTAGAAGTTCCTGGTGGTATTGTAATTGTATTCATTTCAAACAAATTTGCCAATTAAAACGTAGTTAGCGTTGTAAAACAAATACTCAAGTACATAATAACGTAAAATTTCATTAGAAAAAGAAAATTGGAAAATTCAAAGTTAGAAACAAAATTAAGCAATTAAAAAATCAATTATATTCATTTATAAATATAGAATTACGCGTAGTCATTAACCCAATAAAGTTAAAGCGCTCGAGTAACGTTTCCGCTCAATAAATTGCAGCATCACACATTAAACTAGTCAAAAGTTTGCAAGAAAAATTGCAATTGAGATGTTCAGCTATGTAAACTATAGATTGTTTTTTACTTTAAGGTTGTTGCGTTTATGTTTGCAGAAAACAATGATTTGCATAATTACAAAATGTAGTAAATTTTATCGAAAGTATAATATCAGAATTTTGTATGTATTATTTTTTCGTTGCCCGGGAGACTAAATAAAACATCCGGAAAATAAAGGATTTGACCGGCTTTTTCAGAATTGTTCTAATTTAATTATGTCTGCCTTAAGTTATCTAGGCTTGTTGTCGTTCTACGCATTTTCTTGGTTTTCCTCTTCCCGAAATGTAGATTACGACATTAACTTTGGTAATTTAGAGCAATTGAATAAACAGGTGTTTCGAATTATTATGTCGGCAATAATTTACTTACGGGTGCAAATATAAACAAATTTAAATTAGATTTGAATATTAAATCGACCTAGGGTTGAAGTAATAGAACCAATGATATATCAATGAATAGTACGACAAATCCAACCAGCACGACTTTGCATCCTACATGTACCACCAAATTAAACGATTGTTATGGTATTTCGTGTACTTCTAGCAAGATTTAATATTATACAAATCGAAAAAGTATTTTTTCAGAATAAATTGATAGGTGGAAAATAACGAGTTCGAATGATATTCGAATGATTAATCCATGAACAATTTATTTCCCTTTATTGTCAATCGCAATTAGGCGATATTTTATCTAGGGAATGTTTATGAATTTTTGTTGTGGTTACGAAAGCGACATTTCAAAAAGTACAAAACTGGTGAAATCATTGTTACGATGAATTCTCTTAGTTCAAAGCAAAATGCTGATCTCTGCCCCGTTCAACTTTTCAAAAAGTTAATCAACAAAAAAACTCCGAAAATTGCAACTTCTTGGTTATTTTTATCGTGAATCCTGTTTAGAAAGAACCAAACTCATCCGGATGGTACAAAAACATGTCTGTTGGCAAAAATGAGGTATCAAAGTGGGCTAAAAATGCTACCTAGAAGATTGCAAGATCAAAAATCATTCAAATAGGGCAACAGCAGTAACCCAGCTAGCGAAATCGGGGATAGGTGAAGCACAATTAATTCTAATTACCGGTCAGTCCTATTAAACCGTATTTGCAAATTGACCAGGAGCATCATTCGAACATTCTGCAACATCTACGAAGTAAATCTTCCTCATGATATCCAGAAAAAGTCGACTGTTCGTTAAAGTAAATTCGAACAAGGTTCAATAATTAATAATTGTTTAGTTCTTGTTAATTGTTCTGTTAATACAAAACATATGTAGAATAATAAATAACTATTAATGAAAGTCGATTTTATTTTGACATTTGCGACATAAAGTCTAGTAGATATTTATTTATGGATAAAGTTCTAGTAGCTCTTATTCAAGAAAAAAAGCATTTATTGGCTTAGAAACCAAAAAGGAGAATTATTATTTATTGCAAATTGCAAGAATATCAAGGAAGATTCCGACATCATAGTTTTTTCTACTCAGCCTGAAAGCAGCAGCAAAAGAAGCATTTTCAAAATTAATACCACAAAAATCAAGGAAAGTTTACGGATTTATTAAGTGGAAATAAAAAAAATCAAATTCTTTTTCAGAAATTGTAGAATTAACATATTTTGTTGAACTTGTCAAACAACGAAAACCATCATCATTATGGCTTACTTATTTAATGTTGAGAAATACTTTATATGTTAATAATAATGTCGATATTTCCAATAAATTATTATTATTTTTCAAGCAAAATGGAAAAGGATATAAACCAAAAAATCAAAAATGTTCACAGCGACACAAATACGAAGTTTATTTAATGGTTAAGGTTTTTTTGACATTTGGAGTTTCGGGAGCTTGTCGAATTTGTGAATTATCCCAGATAAAATCGACGATATAGACGACCAAGAAAGTATGCTAATAGTATATATGAAATTTATAATATTTTGTAATTTTTATAATATATAGTTTTGTTTCTTACGTTACACCAATTATTTGAAATCCACAATAAAAATTACGTAACTCTATAAGATAAGTATAACATGTGTGAGAAACAATAATCTTATTTTTTCCCCACGAGAAAAAAGTAATTTCAAAAAGTCACATTTTTATCTTTGTCAATTAAAACAGAAGAGCCAACTTTTTTACCGTAGCAAAAAGAATAAATTAATTTACTTACTAAGAGGTAGAGGTTTATCGAAAACGAATAGATTGATTTACAAAATTTTCAAATGGGGATATTATCATTTTCCGGACTATTGAGCCGTGATCTATTAAAACTTCCTCTTTTTCCAAACGGCATCCTCAGTGGCGTGGTCGTAGAACTCGTTTTCAGTCTCAGAGTAATGTTTTATCTGGATTTGGTACACTATTTATAATCCTGGTAGTAACACTTGCCTGCTCATATGCAGATTATTGGCTGTTATTGTAACTTATGGCTGAGTGGTCTTCCATGTTAGGTTTAGACGCTGGATGCCAAATTCGGTTAATACGATTAACTTCTTCTTTTTTGTTAAAATTAGGCCGGTTTTTGTAAATTTCTATAGCTTCCACGTTTAACCAAACATATGAGTGGCTTGCTGTTGATAGCACTTCCGTTTTATCAAATTGTATAAGAGGTTTCCTAGAAAAAGGGCATTGATGCAGACGACAGTTTGTTCTGTGACACACAAGCATTTAGTATGGAACTCCGGTTTCTTTTATTGTTAATTTTTGCAAATTAAAAATTCATATTTAACAAATCAACTATTACGTTTGGTTACTTTGGCAGATTAGATATAATTTTTGGCAAACAGAATTTAAATCACCACTGCGCACAAAAGTTCCTATAGACCGGTTGTGTATTTTGGTCTAAAGTCCTATTAATTAGTACATCTATTGTAACGAACTATGAATAGTAAACCTTAGTAACAACTTAAACTACGACTAACTAACAACCATTTAAATGTTGTTATAATCCTCAATTATTAATTAGTAGATTTTCCCAACCAAAAAAATTGGGCCTTCTTAATGGGAGATAAACGGGGATGTTGGAGTGAAAACACCTTGTCCCTTATTCACGAGTCGACGTTTCGACAGACAAAGGTCGGTCTTTATCAAGTCATCTAAGGATTGGTGAAGACAATAAACACTCCCTGTTTCTGGTTTGATAAAGACCGACCTTCGTCGGTCGAAACGTCGACTCGTAAATAAGGGACAAGGTGTTTTGGTTGGGAAAATCTACTAATTAACAACGATTTAGATTGTTGCTAGTCGTTCGGCTATAAATTCGGCTGTTAAAAGTTTAAAAAAAATTAGAAACACAGTGTTACAAAAATAAAAAGTTGCTGTGGAGAAATGTCATTAGAATTGATGTTCTCCACTATTAAAGTCAGAAAAAAAAAAGTAAAATCGAAAAATCAAATATATTTAGAATATCTCAAAAACGCATAAAATTTTTGAAGATGTCGACCGCCATTTTTTGGGCTTTTTGGGTCGGAACTTTTGTCCAATTTAACAAAAATTGTGTCCGCTACCGTTTCTGAGATACCCATAGTGGCCCTCCTTATCTTGAACACAGTGTATACAGGGTGAATCACCATCAAGGGAACGGAGAATTATAGCGAAACAGTAACAGTTTTACAAGTTTTGTCATTTTAGTAGCTTGCAGGTTGATAAATTTTACATTTTTAAATTATTTTGAAATATACAGTATGTCCCAAAAAAGTGTGCCGCATCAAAGTTGTATTTTTTCTCATGGAACACCCAGTATTTTATTGCGTTTTTTGATTACCCGTAAAAAATAAGATATACTTTTATAGAGGTTCCCTACACCTAAATACAGAGCGTTCTGACTTTTCTTAAAGTATGGACTATTAAAAAAAATTTTATATTTTCTAATCCAACAAATCATAACAAATTTACTCTTACGTCTAAATAGTTGGAACCTTTAAGTTGCCACACTTTTTGGGACATATGGTATATTTCAAAATAATTTTAAAGTGTAAAATTTATCAACCTGAACGCTACTAAAATGACAAAGTTTGAAAACTTTACTGTTTCATTATGAATCTCCGCCTCGTTGGTGGTGATTCACCCTGTAGAACACAAACACTTCAAAGTAGTCCGAAGTAGATAGACCTCATCAAAAATCCAAGATTTGTACATGCACCACTTACAATATTATCTACATGCCTTTCCATTTTAAATTCGAAGAAAATTCTACTCCCAAATCCTTATAACTACTACTACGTTCTAAGTCTATTGAATGTATACATCGTGTTGCTATAATTGACCGACCAGACCAGAGAGGTCTCGTAAAATGGTGATTTTTGATATAGGAAGATGAACCCTTAAACGGCTTAGTTGCTGAGATACAGGGTGTTGAAAGTTTAAAATAAAAATTAAAAATTTGCAATAAATCAATAATGCCTTTAAACATTGTTTTCAAATTTGGTGACCAATATTCTCTTCAAGAAAGTCATATTTTGACATTAACTAACTTTTCAAAAATTTAGCCAGTGGCGCGCTATAAGGGTTAGTGACAACTTTTACTCTCCTATTTTTACGCCACTAGAGCAAATTATTTTAAAAAATTTTGAAATTGTAATAGTTGACAACCATTTTCTTCATCAATTTTTATATAATTTTACGCATCTGCAAATAGTAGAAATTCACGATTTTTGCTTTTTGTAATCCTTGAAAAATACTGATGACTTTTCATGTAATATTTTCTATACCTAAATGCCATACTTTCGGAGTTAATCTGTATTCTGGATGTATCATATATTTGTAAAAGAGTCGTTTTTGGTGAAAAGTGTAGGATTTGTATACAATTGTAACATTACAGATCAGTATACTGTACTTGCAGGAATTTCTTTTAAACGGTTCGCAAAATCTACCACCCCAAAAGATTAATAAAAAAATTGAAAGTATAATAATTAAATGATAATTATTTCAATTAGAAAAAGAGATGTTTGATTTAGTTAATGATAACATTGTACTAAAAAAATTAGATTATTTGGGAATTCGTGGTATTGCTTTAAAATCAACTGAATCATATTTTTTTAACATCCTTTTTGCCAGAATCATATGACTTAAGTTAAAAAAAACATAAATTAAATCTTTACAACTCTCTTCATTTGATATATTTAAAAAACATATCACTTCAAGAATTCAAAATATGATAGACTCGTGAATGAGGTATGGTTTTTGTAAAATGATTAAGTTTAATATAAATTTGTTGAATCTTGTTCTTGAACAGGGAGCAAATGCTCAGTCAAGAACAAACAATTTTTTTCTCTCTCTTTTTTTTTATTATAATTAATTAATATTATATATTCGTTTTTATTTAGATCATGTTTTACATTTCAGTTGGATCATAATTAATATATATGTGTTCACCATCACCAATAAACATTCACCAACAAATTGACCTTTCCAAAAGACTACGATTTTTACGTTACATCTAAACGAATTGAGTTTTGAATATTATTACGATTATACAGAGATATTCGTTTTGTGCAAGGTGTAAAAAAATTTGTTTTATGCAGAGACTCGAAGCAACGTAATTAATTATAATCATCAGTAATACGTATAACAGTTGAAAGCTAAAAACCGAATTTTAAATTTCAAAACATAGTTGAAATTTGGGATACTATTTTTAATTCATTCATTAATTTTATGATTTACCTATTTGTTAAAAAGATGACTAAAACCAGAACGGGCCAGTGCTAAACGTTTGCAAACAAGCACTCACTACCGAAAGAATTTTTTTCTGTACATGTTACGTAAATAACTATTACTAATAACTTTTTCCGGGTTTTGCCGTGTGTCAAAACTTGCATTCAATGTTTTGCTGCTCATGATGATAGCTTCTTCACGACAACTGAACCGCTTCTCTGTCCCTCGACCTTTTTTATACACGTATCATGGGCACCCGATCGTGTCCTTTCGCTCCACTGAACGTGATAGTTTGGTGTAATAGGCTTTTTCAAATCAAATCAGTATCCTTTACCAAGTGTTGATCAAACTAATGTTAGCCTCTCTAGCAATTCAAAATTTTCAAAAATAGATTTATCTAATGCTTAGGTACATGCAGTTCGATTTAGATTATAATTCCAAATAACTGTGTTGCATATCACGATGTAAAGGATTTCATAAGGTATTGCGTATGCCTTTCGATATTAAGTGGGCTAGTTTCTATTTTCAAGAAACATCAACAACCAAAGAGTTGACCACGTTTTCACCTTTCAAGATGATCTTGGTGGATTACAGACCTTTACTGCTATTTTGTAAATTGTAATCGTAATATCATAAAATCGGACGATCGTATGTTATGATCTGATCGCTACGATTTGTGTACAGAATTGCAGGTTTACATTGATAAGATTAGGAAAAATCTTGCTATCTTAGAGTAATCTATATTAATAATCAACTTAACCAAATTTAATTTTTTTCAAGAGAAAATTTTATTTTGCAAGTTTTTCACGATCTCTCAAGTCTCTGAACCTGGAAATATCTGACAGTTAAAGTCATTTATAGGCATGTGCAATTACTACAGCACATCTATTCAAAAAAAATAATAAGTTTAAATGGAATCAAACTCATAGAGATGCTTTGATAACCATCAAACAAGCAATTGTATCCGATAATACTTAACCGTAAATTGCCAGTAATCGTAACGTGTGATGCTTCTGAAGATGGAATCGACGCGGTGTTATACAGTATTGAACGAGCGGTACCATACGTAGTCACTTTAAAAAGTATAGCAAATTTTGTGTTTTTTTAAAAAGTATTTATTTATTCAATAGTATCTATTTTGTTCCTTTCAAAGTCATTCCTTTCGAAATAATACATTTATCTCAACGTTTTTCCCAAACCTCGAAGCATTTAAAAAAATTATTATTTTTGTAATTTTGTTCAACTCCTTCTTCGATGCCATTTTTATTCTTCAACCGTAGCGTAGCGTCCTCCTTTTATGGGCCTCTTCAGTTTTGGGAACAGGAAAAAGTCATGGGGAATACGGTGGTTGCGGCATCATTACAGTGTTGTTTTTGACCAAAAATTTGTGCACAACCAACGATGTATGAGCAGGGGCGTTTTCACGCTATAAATTTGAGAACTTATGCCACGATAGCAATAGCAAAAGAATTATTAGAAAATTATATTCAGTTAAACGATAAAGTTATAAATACATCAAATTTAGTTCATTCTGAAAACGGGCATTCAGTTACGTCAAACTCAGTCCAGCAAAATATTGTAAATTCAGTAAAATTGCCAACACTAACTTTACCAAAATTTCATGGGTATTCTAAAAATGGGTTAAACACTTTTGAATTCCTAATCACTCTGTGATCGTTACAATAATATTAAGTTATTAGCCCCCAATCATGTCAAGGCTTTGTTCAATACAAAAGGAATTATCTACAAAGATTCGATAATTAATTGACGATGTGTCCAAATACTTGGGGACATTAGTTCAGCTTGGCTAAGGCACTGACAACTGGGACACTCCAATAATCTATTTAACAACTTCCAAGCTTGATAATCAAAATATTCGCGAGTGGGATATATTTGTTGCTAGTTTTTTGACACTTCACGCAGTTTGTTTCTTATAAATAAATGGCCGAAGCGTACATAGATGTGATTAGATTTAATGTTTCAAAACTTTGCTTAAAATAATAAGTAATAACTAAACTTAATAACTTTTGGTTATTTATTTATAAGACACAACTGCGTGAATTGTCAAAAAACTAGCAACGAATGCGCGCAGTAAACAAAGGGTCATTGGTTACTTTGATCAAGGGGTGTTTTTCAAAAAATCGTTTATAATTTTCTTATTTGCCGAGATAAATATATGAAACTCTATATTTTCAGAAAGCTGAAAACAATTTCTAATCAATAGAGTTATAGCCAACTATGGTTACTATTTAAAAAAATGCATGTTTGGTCTATAATTCGAAAACGAATTAAGTTAGAATAAATTCGGGTACGCCATTGAATTGCATATAATAAAATGCACAAAAAATGTTTTAGTTAAAATAAAAAATATTCACAAACAAAAAGTTATAATGCTTTAAAGAAAACGGCATGAAACGCAAAACACTCTGTATCCTCCAAACCAGTCAAGATATCAAAGTGCTGTTTAGCTTTAGACCATTGAAATTGTTTTAAAAATTAGGCCAAGGGTACCGACCCCCAATTACATCTTTACACTGTAGGCCACTATTTTTACTGTGTAACATTAGATACCAATACTGGCCTATTGGAGGTTGCAACTTAGCTTGCGTAAAGAAGTGTATTGTATGTTTTAGATATAATCCATCTATTGTAAAACCCATTATGGGACATTAACTTTGAGAACGCACAATACCATCTAATCATTTTTCCGTGTCAGGAGTAGATTATGCAGATCCTTTTTTGATAAGGACTAGAAAGTGTCGAGGAGCTAAGCTAATTAAGTGTTGGGTAGGTCTATTTATATGCTTCTCTTCACTTGAAACTTATATCGAGTCTTTCAACTGATGCTTTTTTATTGCTTTTGCGTACAATTGCAGCTAGGCTAGACTAAACTATTTTCCGATAATGGTACGAACTTTGTCGGCGCTCAAAAGCTGTTACAAAATTTATAATAAACAATAAGATCCAATTTCTTCTTTAACTGTTTTCAAACAAATCGATTGGCAATTTGTTCCTCCATATTCTCCCCCTTTTGAGTGGTATCTGGGAGGCCAAAGTGAAAAGCATTAAATATCATCTCAAACGCTTAGGTATTGTCTAAATGTACATTTTACGTATGAGGAATTTGCGACAGCATTAGCACAGATAGAATCGGTACTGAATTCTAAACCACTTTGTCTAGGTACTTTCATTAACTCATGACAACTTTATGTCTTTAACCCCGGCTCACTTCCTAATTGGGCGACCAATGATAACAGTTCCTACCGAAAATTTTATTGAAACTCCCATGTATCGAGTAAATCATTTCCAATTGATTCAAAAGGTCACACAACATTTTTGGAAGAGGTGGATAGACAAATATTTGTCAGAATTACAAAAACGCAACAGTTGGCAGACAAGCAAGGGTCAATTTAAAATTGGTTATTTGGTTATTATTAAAGATACTTGCAAACACCCGACTGAATGGAGCCTAAGCCGAATAGTTCTTCTTCACAAAGGGACAGACAATATAGCACGTGTCGCTTCAGTGCAAACACAAAAAAGGAATTATCAAACGTATTTTTACTCAACTATGTGTTCTGCCCATTGAAGTGCAGTGATTTTAAAGCGAAGGGCATTTTCACCCCGAAGTACTTTTTGTGAATATTCGATCATGTTTGTATGTTACGTATTCATGTTTATATTACAATTTTAATTACTCAATTTCTTTGTCATTTTTGAATTGTATTCTCTTTTCAATATAAAAGAGATTACTAGTTACAATTTCTATAGTTCAACTAGTTAAACAAGAAAAAAACAAACTTAGTTTGGGCCAATTACGTTAACACTCATCAAATATCCAGTTCATTTTTAAAGGTTTTTTGCTCTATAAATTATTTAACGCATTATCAAACCAAATATGGAGCTTTGTTTTTTCAGAAATGCTGTCTACATTAATGCTGCGTTAATAAACAGCGCTTAAATTTTATATGATTAAACAAACATTTGATTTATTAATTAACTTTATTGTCAATGTTATTTTAAAAAAATCCCGCAATCGGAATGGGGTTTCACGTTTTAGTTTTGTGTAAAAATATTAAACAATAATTGTAAGAACATATTTCGTACCTCGTTTGACACAAAAACGCAAAATATATCTTTAATTTTTGTTCCATAAGTTCCATAAATCATGTAAATTGACGGGAGAACTTAAAATATATTCAATCTTTAGTAAAAATCAATTCAATTGATAGAATTCCTTTGATATACATATTTACTGAAAAAACCCTGACTTAAATTTCAAAATGCTCTTTGTTAGTAGCTAATACTTTCAAAGAAAAAAGTCTACATCTCAACTAAAATGTTCTACTAATAAATTTTATATTGATTTATCAAGCCATTTCAAACTGCTAAAATATAAAGTGAATGCTTTTTTACCTTTATAGGATTTTGCAGATCTAATTTGTTTCACGACATTTTACACTTTACATTTTATTGTATACTAAAAAAATATACTTTTTCTTTAAATTTAATGTATTGTTCATAAAGTTGGTATAATAAAAAATTGAATCAATTTGTTTTAATATTATTAAAATGTTTCTTTTATTACTATCAAGTTTCTTTTTTAAATTTGCAACAATAATTTTTTAACTAATTTATTTTGTTTTATACTAGTACTCGATATTAACTACCAAAGAGTATATTGATAATAGACCATGTAAATTCACAAAACATTAAACGTCAATATTGAGTAAATAGTTGAAGATTGGTATAGATTATTATACAGGAAAAAAAACTTGAATTTTTCAAGAAAATATGTAAAAATATACGTGGTGTTCCATATAAATAAATTTGTTTTGGCACTTGTATTTGTATCATCCAGTATATAAAGTTTTTAGAACAAATTTTGAGCAGTTAAAAATAGTAATCGACGTGTCCGAGGGTTTCTCTAGAAATTCATCACCTGAATTTCAATTGAATTTGTTCATTTATAAACGCAATGACTGAGGGCTATTATCATTGCATAAGATCTTAGCCAAAATATTTCACAAGGAACCTCTGACTAAGCAAAAACAATGGTGTCGAAAATCTACAAATGCTATGGCAATAGAAAATAAAGTAGTTGAAACATCCATAATTATTTATTAAAGGAAGTAGTTTTTTGTTTTCATTTAAGCAATAGAGAATAAAGTAGAAAACTTAATGTTATCTTTAATAATACACAGTTAAACCATAATTTTAACGCAGTTTATTTGGAAGTAACTTTAGATACGTTTTAATTTACAAAGATTATTTAGAAAAAATAAAAAAAAGATAAAAAAAAGAAATAACGTCATTTAAAAATTAGCTGGAACAACTTGGGGAGCAGATGCAAAGACACTTCGTACAGCTGCATTGGATTTAGTTTATTCTACAGGAGAATGTTGTGCGCCTGTTTGGTTGAATAGTTATCATACAAAAAAAAATAGATCCCCAGTTGAATTAAACTATACATATAATTAGTGGAACCATTAAATCTACCCTCCAGCTAAAAGCCTTAAATCTCAAAGCCCTGTATAGCTGCAAGACTACTTTAGTACGGCTTTTTCTGAAGTTAAAAAATTATGGTCTAGAGTTGATGTTTTTAAGAAACATCTCATTGATGATCCAAAAATGCAAGTACCGGGCTTTAATCAAAAAAGAAAAATTTGGTCAAAAGTAAATTTCATAAAAACATGCCATTTAAAATGCAACTCTGTTGTTTAAATGGGTTGCGATTTCTAATTCAAATTGTGACCCTGGAAACAAATCAAAGACCGTTGCACATATTGTAGAGGACAACTAACGTTAAGCAATATTTTGTATTCTTTGTCCTGATTATTTGTTTTCCCATGATTTTGTGTCTACGGATGTGGTATCCTATAAGTAAAAAATTTTTAAATTTTAGTTTTAGCGAAAAATGTCATTTTTGATCAAAAGCTTTGCTGTTTCTTTGCTATTGTACAACCTCTTGCAAACTTAATACAGGCGATTCGAGATTCTTATTTTTGCTAACACTGTTGATTGAAATATTGGTAAAGATAGTCAACCGCTTGTATTTGCTTGTATCACGGATGCAATTCACATATGCATGTTGGGTTGCGTTTTTGTTTACTTTTTTCACCTGTACTGAAGCGCTAAGTTATAATGTGTACGATTCTTGAAATAGAATAGTTCAATTTATTCCACCGTTGTAAAAATGGCGCAACATACAATCCGTAAAATTTACTTTTGTCAATACAATGTTGCAACGTTTTCAAATATTTAGTAAACGTATTAACTAGTAATTAAAAGTGACGAATTTTTCATTTATGAATAATACCATTGATGATACATATCTTGGATTTTAATGACAATGTTTTTTTTAATAATTTACTAAAATACATGCGAAGCGTTATTTGTTAAAACAGTTTGGTTTGGTCGGTGTTAGATAAATAAGAAACAATTATTTTACAAATTATGCTTGCACTTTATTTTTTAACTTGCAAATAATAATGTTGACATTTGTTTGTCATTTAATAACTTCGTTAGGAATAAAGTAGAACATACTGGGAGAAATACCACTAGAGTTCAGAAACGCAAAATTATTGGTTTTTGTATCTACTTGTTTTTACGTGTTCAGTTGAAAAGGATTTTAAATAAAAATTGGTTTTCAAATTTTTCAATTCAAAAGGCAACAAGTTACCGTGTTTTTAGGGAAAGTGGGTTCCACTAGACCTTCAAATTTAAATTCACTTGGTAATAAAACCTATTCCTATTACTTCTAAAAATAAAAGTACTAGATTTTAGCTTGAGGTGTGTTGTCTCCCGACGCGGTGCGGATAATACGTGTATAATACACTATTCTTTTCTGTGACGAAATAAATGACGATTTAATATTGAAAAATCATATTACAATAGAATTAGAAAATTATTGAGGGAAATTTGGTGTTAAAAATAGTACTCACTTTTTTCCCGAGGAAAAAAATAATTTACGAAAAGTGACACTTTGTTATCTGTTAGTAGAGATAAAAAGTTAGGATTTTACTCTTTGAAACTGTATCAAAATATCATGGTTTCGAATTAAAATAGTTTAATTAAAGTAAAAATAGCTCATTAATTATAAACATTGTTTCAAAAATTACAATTCCAACTGATCTAAAATAATAGTAATAATTTACAAACAATTTACACATAAATAATAACGTACCTAATACAATGCTATACATAAAACATATCCAAACATTTACACTTATTTATGCAGATAATATTCTTATTTTACGGTGTGGTTTTGTGACATCACTGTAATTATAGCTATTAGAAATATGTTTATTAGCCTCCCACTTTAAGGTTCGATATAGTTTTATTTTAACCAACTGATCGATAATTAACAGTTTATGAGTGTCGCATTCTCTGAACCATGAATTCACACTGCTGTTGAGACATTTTTTATACGGAGTTTAATTTTTCCAATAAACCATAATCTGTTTTAAAAAGATGAAATTCTTCAGTAAAAAGTTTCAATAAAAAAACACAAATTTTGAGAATTCGGGTGATGGTCTGTGTAAGTATTTAATTCCATCAGATTTGCTGTAATCTTTATATAGAATTAATGATTCGTTCACATTGAAAACACTTGAGTCGTTAACTGTTAGCATTTCCTTACACGTATTACAATGTACTTTTTTATATATGTAGTGACTTAAATAACCCGCAACATACGACACTGAACAAGATTCTAAAGAACTATTAATTACGACATTGTCTTCATTGATTTTGTTCTCCAGACAGGTTCTAGACGATCTCTTTGTTTCATTATTTTCTACACTTTCATTTGTCCCAATTTTGTTATCCTCTTCCTCATAGTTAGTGTTAAATTGTTCATCTATACCATATAGTATCTCGTCGTTATCTTTTTCACAATTCCCTTGTTCTATTGGTATTTGCAAGCGAATGTGCATGTTATGTTGTAATGCAAGCCTAAATTCGCGGGCAGACGGTTGGGCATTATAACCTCCTCTAGCACGAATCATTGAAAAGCATTTTCTAGAGGATCTTGATTTATTCGTGACGTTAAAAAGTACAAAGTTCCTTCTCCCTTTAAGTCCTCCCACAGACTTAAAATTGAATTTATAGTCCATTGGAAACCTGCGATACAGTATATATTTTTCTTTCTACACCGTTCTCATAAAACTTGATGGAATTGAAGTATTGTACAGAACGTTTCAACGTTTCGCATGGCATGTCTCCTTAAAAACTGAAAGACCACGCTTGTAGGGATTCGGATCATTTACTGAAAAACTATTTAAACAGTCAAAAATGTTGTTAATTGTTTTAAAAAAGATGCAGTATCTAACGCCGTATTACTTGTTAATTGACCCGTCATCACAGCACTGCTAATTGCTGCAGATACAGAATTGCTAAATACCTGAGCGGCGTATTTAACACGCATCTTTTGAAAATTTGATGGGTTAATATGTTTGTCCGTAATTTTAACATGGATCTTGCTACACTGCTACACTGATCAATATAAAAAGTGTTGACAAAATCGGTCCACTGAATTTTTTATTGTTGACGACTATTTCCAGTTTGCTGTTCATGACATTGTTCCTTAAGCTTTTTAGTAAATGAGGAGGATCATACGCTACATATATTTTGTTATTGTCGATTTGAATTGTTGGATTTTCTTTTGTGGCGCCTAGACAAGATAGAGCACTTCTGTTATTAGATCCTTGGTCGCAAACTAACGCTCGAGGTTTCAATCCAATTTGAAACAACTTATGCATCACTTGCTTTATAAGAGTACATAATATTTCGCTTTTAACTGAACCACTACTGAGAAAATAACAAAATGGAATTTTCCAATTATACAATATTCCTCTCAAATAAAAAACCAATCCATGGTTACTTAAAAACGGTTTACGTCCTAATTCCCCTAAATCTTGATATCCTTCGACGTAGTCCCAATATTGGTTATAATTTAAATTTCGTTTTAAAGTAATTTGGTCACACATTACCACGCACTGCTTTTCTTTGTCTGTCATTCCTTCAACTTTTTTTTAATTTTTGTATAAGAACATTATTTGTCCCCGATCTTAAATTAACAATTTTCAACCACGACTTGATTGTTGAAATTGCTGGCAAAACAAATCCTAAATGGTTCAACATAAATTTGTAAGCGGTAGGCGATTTATAATACAATGATAATGCCAGTTGTTTTTCTGAATCCTTCCATGGAGTTCGTGTTCGATGAAAACATTGCATATTAATAAATGTCTTCAAAGCCGGTTTTTTGTTTTTAAAAGACCCGAAGTTGTGCTGTTTTGAAGTTTGCGCTTCAATCTAAATATTTCACACTTTTGACTATTCAATTTATTTTTAAACTTTCTAATTTTAAAAGAAACGGTTGTCTGTATAGGTTTATCAGAACTTATACTTGCACTGATTGTTGCACTTTGAAGAACATTCACAAAGGAGGCATCACTAACTGAATCGGCGTTGTTCTCAATTTTTTTCTTATTGGCTGACAGAAAATAGTTGTAATTACGTTGCAAATACTTTCCGCTAGAAAATATATTTTCATAAGTTCGCACATTATCAGATTTATAAACTGTCAGAACTTCTGGTGATTTCTGAGTAGGATTTCTTTCTAATCGCAAAGACTTCGATGTATCCTGTTTAGGTTCATCTGCAATCAAAGCAAATAATTGTATTTCTTGAAATTTGGGCTTTTAAAAAGAACTTTATTTATGTATTGGCAAAATTTTTAATAAAAATGAAAGTATTTCTTGAAATTGATTTTGTAATTTGTACTTTGCGATACCAGTAGTGGTGAGAAGATTGAAGACATGAAAGTGGTTAAAAGTGTTATGTAAAAAATTGAGTTTTGAGAACGTTAAGATACTTCTCACCACTGGGTACCTACCAGACCGCTACCAATAAGTATTAGCAAATTGTCATTGCTGAACAAAAATTATTACTTACCCGAAACAAACTTCTTAGGAACTGCAGTAATATTAAGTTTCTTCTTCGCAGCGGAAGGATCTCGAAAACTACTAGATTCAAAATGCTTCTCACAGATTAATTTATTTCGTAATAAATTAAGATCATCTAGTAGTACTAGCTTTGAATTACCACAATTCATCACCCAATTTTTGCATCTATTTAGACAATTAGTATGAAACCGATAAAAGCTGATCGTCGGGCAATTTTTTCTCGAATTATTGCAACCGTGATATACACAGCGATGACACGCAATAGTATTACTCATTTTAATGGATAAGTTTTTAAACCAGCAATTCGATCTTACATGTAAATAATAACTACCGAAATGTTTTAAAAAATCAAAATCAAACTCGAACCGAAAACCTCTTAAACTGAGCACAACAGGAAGACTAATTAATTTTCGGTTTTGTTGTTAAACTAAAAGTGGTGGGGTATTATTACTTTCGATTATTTTGTGTTCTTTTGATAGTATTTTGTAAATGTTATTACCATTGTTATTAGTAAAGCTCAGGAAATACATACTTAAAAACCAATCTTGATTGTAATATTTTCATTGTAACAAATAAACAGATAATCATTAAGCTTTGCATAGATGCTTCTTTAATGCGTTTATCATATCTTAAAATATAAGTACACCTAAAGTTGATATTGAAACAAATGTATTACGAGGAGTCTTCCGGATTATCGTTTATGAGTCACATTCCTTATCGGCTTAGTCAGAAATTCTACAATTGCATACTTTTAGCAACACCTTTAGTAAATGAGTAGGCTTGTTATAATATTGTTTAGATGCAAACAGTTGAGTACGTTAGATTGTAATATAAGAAAATTCAACATTCGTTCCAACATAAAAAGGGATAGCGTTTCTATGTTAAAAAATTTTAATTTCAATGACCAAAATTTAGAAATTTACTTGCGTAAGCCTAATAGATTTTAAAACATTTTCAACGGATAAACGATGTTAATGTAATAAATATATGAGTATGGAATTTTCAAAAGTATTTAAAGAAATTGTTTTTTTTGGGAGAACGTTTTTCAACGATTTCTTTACGAAATTAATACTTTTAAATCTGCAGGTTTTTTTTCATAATAATAAACTTTATTCACATGTGTATGTATACAATCTTTGTACATATATGTGTTTGTCATGATGGTATAACCATTGTTATAACCTTACGTAAGAAAGATACAAATAAATATTATTACATTGAACAATTAACAGACAATAGAAAAAAATATATAACAAAGGACACACATTTAATTAGTACGTCGACAAAAATCAATAAATTCTTGTATATTGTAGAACGCATGTTTTTGTTTGTTTGTCAACATTGACTCAATGCACCAATATTTCAATCAACGGCATGATGCATTGGCAACAATGTCGTGCCTTAGCATAAACTATCAGCAAAATTACAGTTTTCTATTTCACATTTATCGGCAATACTGTTCTGTAAATTCTACAATACAATTGACGTATTTTCTTAGCACAAAGCGATACTACCGACCTCTGATGTTTAGAACAAATTTCGGGGTCGCATAATCCCGTAAGGTTGACTATCTTTACCAATATTTCAATCAACGCTAACACTTAGTTGGCTTATAATTATTGAAAGATCGACTTATGTAACTGCTTTTACATACATGTCGACAAAGTTGCTTAATGCGAACCATTTGCGTACGTGATTGCTAACACGAGTCGACACTAGGTGTCGCAAAACTTTTAGTTTGAAAATAATGTTTTAATCTACTGAGTGACGTTTACGATGTAATAATAAAGAATAAAATAATAAAATAATAAGGATATGTTTGTTCACTGTTAGTTTTTCTTACATGATTACTCTGTATTGTTATTTTTTGATAGTGATTATAATTGATTATAATTATAATGGAAAAACTTGAATTTTATTTCATTTTATGGGGTTTCAGAACAAGCAAAACTTTGACATTTTTTGATAAAACTAAAATTTAAAAATATTTCATCTATAGGATACTCTATCCCTAGACACACTATATAATGTATACACACTTATTCAATATTATTACATATAAATACTAAGGTGGATAATGTAAGCATGTTTAGATTTTAGGAGTTTTCCTAAACCTTGAAGCAAATACTTTACCACGACGAACCAATCTGAAATTGCACACAATATCGTCATCACACTCTACAGCTTTATACTGATCTTTTTGGGGCACCATACAATACATCACAATACAATAATGAAAATGAATAAATAAATGAATATTAATAGTTCTATAATGAAGTTCTTTATGGGTTCAAAAGTATAACATAAAACAAACTCTTTCTTATAAAGCAATTTATTACAATAAACTTCTTGTCTTAGTGCTTAAGGATTGTATGTAATTAGTATATAAGTGCTCCTTATCCTTAAATCAAAATTCTTTAATAATTTTGTACTACCGGTTTCAAAGGAAAAATCCTTTATTCTCAACTATATAAAACTTTAAAATATAAACAAATACAGAATAAATTAACAGATTAAATCTGTGAGACAAAGTATGACATACCAGCAGAGATCGAACAAAATCTTAGTTAATTTATTAATTCAACTGAATAATCTAAAACGGCTGGTGGTCGGACATATTTGTGACTTCACTTTTTTGATGAACTTTTGAACAGTACTAACGCATCGGTTTTTAATAAAGGCAAGAATCTTAAAATTAAATTGAATCTTATCTTACAAAGAGCCAATAAACCTAATTTAATTCACAAATCATTACATTATTTAATAATGTCAACGATAAGTCAAAAGATTAGTATGAGGTACATAATCTAAACAAGTATTATACAGATATTGTCAATAAATAATTTAATGTTAACAATCTTAATAATTTTACTAATATTGTCGATGAGGAACAGGGTATGACTTGCCAACAGGGACCAAATCACAACATATATTTCGACCACGCTTTAATGAAAACCTCAATCGTAATTTTTACAACATACAACCGTTTCGAATTAAAAATACAATTTTAAATAATACAAATAATAATTCTAATACATCTAATAAAATAATTTACCTACCTAATATTAATTTAAAAGCTATATTCTATAAACTCCCCAGTCATAATGATACATTACACCAAAGTCGATATTCGATTACACCATCATAATTATTTCAACAGATGCTTAAATTTTTCCAAAATCAAAATCAATGAGCAACAAATGGATTTTTTAAACAAAAGTCAAAAATATCAGTGCAAAAGAACATTAATTTAGCAGAATGCTTGAATATCTTAGAACGATTTCCTCATTTAGACAATGACGTATTTTTAAAAGTAATTTATGTAAACTATTAATAAAATCTAAAAATAATAAATGTAAACAATCTGATTTTAACTAAAAACATTTTTAGGCATACAAAAATTAAGTGCAGAAAATTAATTAACATTCACAAAATCTGATAATGGCAATTGCTTGTAATCTTGGACAAAACTGACTACATCAACATCACCAATACGTTTTTGAATTCGGATAAATTTTAATTAATACAGATTGACAAATCGAATTCTATTAAACAGTAATTTTTACAAATTCAATAAAGTTAAATGTATGATTCCCACAGGGTATGGCATACCTACGTTACACCATTGATTATAGAAAGTTGTGGTTATACATATACCCCACCCAAAATTCACAAAATCAACAATTTTAATATAAACAATTTCTTTTCTATCAGTTTAGACCGATCGCAAATTTTAAGAACTCGCCTTACTTATAACTAATAAAATGGCTAAATATTACATTAAAATCTTGTCTTAATGTTAATTTTAAGTCTTACATCAATAGTTCTACTGAACTTACAAAAGATTTGTTAAATTTTAAACAAATTTCTAAAGAAGTAGACATAGTGTCATTAGACGTTATAAATTTATTTCCTTCTGTACCATTATATGATGTGCTTAACATTACCAAAGACTTGATATTCAATTCTGAACTAAACAATTTCGAATCACAATTTTTATTCAAATTATTAACAATTTGTTTAAAATAATATTTTTTTTAATTTAACAACAGAAAATACTCACAAGAGACAGGTTTAGCAATGAAATCTTGTCTAAACCCCTTAGCTTTTTTTTTATCTAAAACAGTCCACGAAGGCCGAAGTCTAAGTGCTAGCGCACCGTGGGTGTCAGATGGTCTGACGTAAATTTAATCTGTTAACACGTGATTTAAAAGATTAGAGGTTCGTGTCAGTGGGGAAGACATAGACGGGAAGTTTATTCTATAGTCTAGAGACTCTGGGTATGAAAGTACGCGAGAAGGTGGAGGTCTCCTGTGCGTAGGGAGCTGTACAGTGAATGGATGCATGCTCAATGTTTTTTTTTGTGGTTTTGTTGGGGCTTTGTAAGGGCGGAACTATTACAGATAATTCTTCGGAACAGTCCATGATAGTATCTATTGAACAACGAATGGTCACCTACGGCACGTCGGTGGGCTAGGAGGGACTTTTTTGTCAGTCTAGGATCATTAATGAGCCGGACAGCCTTCTTTTGAATGGAATCAAGGATAATGAGTGTTGATGGAGCTGCCGCTCCCCATATGTAAGAGCAGTACTTCATGCCAGCACTAATTTGTGAAACATACAGTGTGTAAAGGTTAGAGGGAGAGAAGTATTTACGGGCTCGAAACAGAAATCCTTTTTAGCAGCTGATGTAGCCATTGTAGTGATCTGCTTGTGCCAGTTAAGAACCTGTTTAAATGTGATCCCAACAAGATGGAAAGTGTTTTTGTCCTCTAGAATGGTTCCGTTCATCTGAATAGGGTGTTTGTTGCAGACTTTTTTGGGCGACAAACGACATGATTGCGTGTTACCTGCGTTGAATTGCACTACATTTTTAACTCCCCAGTCTAGGATTGTTTGGAGATCACAGGAGAGCGATTCATGCATGGACCGACGCCTTTTGTCTAAAGTTAAGAAGCTGCTTTGTGTAAGCGAATGCTAGAATGAAGGGTACTGTCAGCATAGCTATAGATGAGATTACTAGTGGAGCAAAGCAAGTCATTGATGTGCAGCAGAAATAAAGTGAGTGCGAGGATGGAACCTTGGGGCACGCCAGCATTAACAGGATGAGAAGTGCTCATGTGCCCGTCAATCGCAACAGATATACTCTTATTGGACAGGTAGCTACTAATCCAGTCGCAGAGTATCGGGGAAGACCGTAAGGTGGAAGTTTATTAAGCAGCGCTGCGTGCCAAACCTAGTCAAATGCTTTAGATATGACTAAAGCTGAACTGTTTTATTGACGGTACGTAAATGATATCTTAATTATTTTTAGTGGTTCAATTGAAAAAGTCAGTGACTTAACAAATTTAACAACGACATACAGTTCACATCAGAATTGCCACACCAAAATAGTTTACCCTACAAGAACATACTTATAAATCTAATATCAAGCTCTCTCACTATTGAAATTTACCCCAAACCTACTTTTGTTGGCACTCTTATACACCATAATTCCAATCATCCTTGGACACATAAAATGGCAGTTTTTAACGCTTGTATACACAGACTAACTTCATTAAAGAAAGAAATACAATAAGAATACTAGCAATTAATAACGGTTACAAAGATAAAACTATTTATAAACTACTAAAGAAAAAACAACGGTATTTAGCTACCAATTTGTCTAGAAACGTAGACGCAAAAGGAGTCAAGTGTCAATCATTTCGCTAGTTTTACGGTTTTCAATAGCATTAGTAACATGAGCGTTGTATTAGACTTCATCAACTTATAAAGTCAAATATGACGAAAAAAATCTTAGAAACTAATCACTCTTTTTCACTAGGTATAGGCCTTAAAATTTTACATCAATATAATCTAAATAAATAAATTTTAAAGCTAGAAAAATTTATATTGTTATTAATTTAGTTCAAAACAAGATTTTCCTAATGTTGATTACATTTAAAAAAATTCTTCTCAAATAATGCATGACTTTTAAATTACCTGATAAGTAAGATGTATAAGCAACAAGTCTACTTTAAAATTGTTTATTACGTTCTACATTCAATTTTCAAAATTTCGGCTTAACTCGGTTTGTTATCCATATCTTCACAAATATGACGTTTTAGATTATTTAATTAAACTAAAAAATTAACTAAGATTTTGTTCATCGATCTCTACAGCTGGTAAGTCATACTTTGTGTCTCACAATTTGTATCTGTTAATTTATTTTGTATTTGTTTATATTTTAGAATTTTATGTACTTGAGTATGAAGGATACTTTACATAAAGGTACAGTCCTTCTATAATAAAAACTCACAAGCATTTTTACAAGAAAGATTATTTTTATCAGCAAAATGTGTGTCTGACGACATCTCGTGTATGAACATTGACACGTATGATTAGTATAAACTAAAAAAATGTTAACAGTTAAATAGTAAGGACATGTGTTGCGTTTACGTATATCGCTACTCTAAGTAACAGCTTCAATGCCTTCTAAACGCACAGTTGTCGATAAATGCCAAGTAAAATAACTCTGTACAAAAGCAATTTACATCGCAACGAAAAAAAACACCTGATGCTGCATTTCGCTCTTATAAAATGAGCTCATTCAGAGGTGTATACTTAAGTTGCGGTATACCCTAACTGAAAAAAAGAGTGGGTTCAGTCTTTTAAACTCTCGTGGAGTAATGAATTATAAGCAAAATGTGTGTCTGACGAATCTCGTGTATTGAACATTGACACGTATGATTAGTATAAAACTAAGAGCACGAGTGAGTTTAAGGCATTGAGCTGTTACTTAGATAGCGATATGCACGTAAACGCACCACATGTCCTTACTTTTTAACTGTTGGCATTTTCTTAGTTTATACTAATCATACGTGTCAATGTTCATAAGAGATGTCGTCAGACACACATTTTGCTTATATTCTACCACGAGGTTTAAAGACCAACCGTCTTGTACAGTTGTATACCGCAATTAAGTATACACCTCTGATGAGCTCATAATAAGAGCGAAATGCAGCATCAGGTGTTCTTTCGTTGCGTGTAATGCTTCTGTACAAGTTTTTTATTGGCTTTATCCCGACACTCGTGCGTTTAAGGCATTGAAGCTGTTACTTAGATAGCGATATGCATGTAAACGCACACATGTCCTTACTTTTAATTATTTTTATCTTAATTGGTGCCTACTAAAAAAATTGATAAATCAATGGTATGTCCTGAATATCCTTCTTGTCCTTGTTGTTAATAATCTCTATTCAGTTTAGGCGAAGTAAGATACAGCATACTAAAATTGGCAACAATGCTAAATATTCAATTCAATTTTTCAATTTCAATTTATTTATTCCTTAATTTTAAATAACATGTAAATAAATAATAATAATATTGGAATTAACTCCTTCAAAAAGCAAGCTTGTGTTGAAGGGGCATACAAATTAAAATTACTAACAATTTAAAAACCAAAAAATAATAGAAAGGTAAAATAAAATACATTAAATTCATAAATACTAATAATAAACTCATCATAACATAATTTTATTCAAAGTATATTTATTTTTGTCGTTTTTTTTCGTTTTATCAAATTATAATTTTGTTTGTTGTTTGTTATAAAGATTTAGTCTATGTTAATCTGTTAGTTGTATCAGTTAGTAAATATAATTTAAGTTTTCTTATAAATAATTTAGGTATTGTTGATAGTTCTTTTAAGTCGAAAGGAAGGTTATTAAATAGTCTTGGTGCAATGTACTGAAGTTGTTTTTGTCCGAGTGTTGTTGAGCTTCTTTGTAATTCTATATTGTGTTCTGTGGCGTATCTCGTATTTATTTTATGGTGGATAGGTTCTAGTTTATATGTTTTGATGAAGTATGAAAGGACTCTAAGTTTGAATAATTTATGAAGGTCTAGTGTATTAGTAAGTTAAAAATTTCAATTAAAGGATATTTTCTTGGAACTCCTAAAATTAATTTTAGTACATTTTTTTGTGTAATTTGAATTTTTTTAGTATGAGAAAAAAATATTCCACCCCAGACTATTATACCGTAATCTAGTACTGGTTGAAAAATTGTCTTATAAACGATTATTAAGTTTTCGAAAATTAGTATTTGCTTAAGGTTATAAAATATGTATATTAGTCTTTTCAATTTGTTATTCAAGTTTAATAAATGTTCTTTCCATCTTAGATGTGAGTCAATTATTATTCCTAAATATTTTGTAGATGTGCTAGTTGTTGTAAGTATCTGTATTGTTTGTTCATTTATTATTTCATGTAAAGTAATTTTGTTGTTAATCGGGAGACCAGTTATTGTAAGTAAGAAGGGATAATTGATGTTTTGTTTATATTTAGTTTTAGTGAATGTTTAGCTAACCAAAATGAGATTTCTTTCATTTTTTCTTCAGCTTTTATATAGCATGATGTCCATTCTGTCTCTGTAATAAGTACTGCTGTATCATCTGCAAATCCTATTATTTCAGTTTGTTTATCTTTCAGTTTAAAAAGAGATGCTACGTACACAGTATATAAGACAGGAGACAGAACAGTTCCTTGTGGTAGACCATAATCTGTACATTCCTCCCAATCACCTAGTATTTTATATATTTTTACCCTTTGATGACGATGTTTTAAATAATTTTCAAAAAATAATAATTCTTTATTACGGATACCAATATCTTTTAAAATATTGATTAATATTTTATGACTAACTGTATCAAATGCCTTAGCCAAATCTAGGAAAATTCCAATAATCTTTAGGTTTTTATTTAAATTTTTGCTTATGATGGTAGTAATTTTGTCAAAAGCGTGGTTAGTTCCTTTTCCTATTCTAAATCCAAATTGATTAATTGGTATAATTTTATTATCTTCCAGAAATAATGTTAATCTTTTTTTTATACATTTTTCAAATATTTTGGCAAATACATTCAATACAGATATAGGTCGGTAATTGGTCATAATTGCACTATCGCCTGACTTGTATACGGGTACAACCGTGGCTTTTTTAAAATTTTCTGGATATTGGCCTGTTTGTATACATTTATTTAGAACTTTTGTTAGTGGGGTCTTTATATAGTCCGTTATTGATTTTAATGTTATAGCTGTAAGTCCATCTTCTCCCGGAGAAGATTTACTATTGAAGTCGTTAATTGTCTTTGCAATTTCTTCTTCAGTTATTTTATCAAATTTTAATGGAGTTGTATTTTTTAAGTTAACTGTTGATTTTTCCGTTGTCATACGAATGGTTCCTATTTCTTGAGCTATAGTTTTTCCTACATTTATAAAGTATTTGTTAAATTCTTTAGCTATCTTTTTTGTGTCTGTTTCAGTAGTAGTTGTAATTAACTGTCCATCTATTTTTAATTCAGTGCAATAGTTATTTTTTTTGTTTCTGTATGAGAGATCGTTGATAATTGTCCAAAATTTTTTATTGTTAAATTTTGCTTGTTCAATTTTATTTTTATAATATTTAATTTTTGCCAGTCTGATAATTTTTGTTAATGTATTTCTGTAATTTTTATAATAAACGAGTAATTTTTCATTAAATGGTTGATTTTTGAGTTTATGTCCAATTTTGTCTCTTTTTCTAATAGACATAACTATATTTGGGGTAATCCATGGTTTAATTGGTCTAAATTTTGGTTTTACAATAATTGTATTTGTTGCTTTTTTAACTTTTTCAGTTATTTCTTTAGTAAGTAAATTTATGTAGTTATCTACATTATTACAATAATTAAATTTGTTATTCCAATTATGGTCTAGTTCAAAAAGTTCGGTCAATTTTTTTTTATTTATTATTTGTTTTATATGGGCATTATTTTTTATAAATTTTTGTGTTAATTTTGATTTCCAATTTGTACCTATCAGTTGAGCGTAATGGTCAGTTATATAAGTTTCAAAATAATTGTTTTTGTTTTTTACTTTATCTTTTTGTTTGTTTATTTTTATATATACGTGATCAATTCAGCTTTCTTTGCTTCCGTGTATAAGTCTGGTTGGTAAGTCTACACATTGTTGATAGCCATTTGTTATTAAATTAGTCATATATGTATAAGTCAGTGTCGTCATTATCTTTGTCTAACAGGTCTATGTTTATATCACCAATTATCATATCAATATCGTTATCTATTTTTGTGCCGTCCATTCCTCAATACTTTCAATGAATTGATTTATGTCTCTACTAGGAGATCTATAAATACCTAAAATTTGTATTTTAATTTTATTATTTATTGTATAACGAACTGAAAGTGAATTTGATTGTTTATTTATATTTGGTTCTTTAATATTATTAGTTAAATTACATTTTAATCTGTTATGTACATATATAAAAACTCCTTCGCAATTATTATGTTCTTTTCTAGAATAACTCAATTCATAGTTTTCTATATGAAATGCATCATTGAATGCTTCTACAGGTATAATATAACTAAAGTGGTGTGTTTCAATTAAAATGATAATATCAATTAGTATACTTTTGTTTATTAAATTCGTAAATTAGTGTTTGATTTCAATTATGTTTTTTTTGTACCCTACGTGAATTTAAGTGTAAAATTATTGTTTCAGAATTGGAAAGTAGTTTTGAAGTTTCTTTAATACTATTTTTATATAATGATTTCGGTTGATAATTTTTTGTTAAAATAGTATATTAAAGAAGTAGTTTCAGAAAACGCATTGCTTTCTGAAACGAATTCTTTATACTATTTTTTCTATTTTGGGCTTTTCAGATTGATTTTAAAATACAATTTCAGCGAGTTTTTAAATTTAGGGAATTTTGAAGTGTAATTGCTAAGGTGGCAGTATTTTCATTAAACTTTGGTTTAAATACTAGTTTAAGTTAATTAGTGCATTTATCATGTTCATTAAAAAATGGGTGGAAATAAAAATAAGTAGATAAATAAATCTACTGAACATTAATTGCGATTTAAATTATTGCACACCGAACGTAATGACAGCTTGGACATTATCAGTGTTACCACCGTTCGGAACAAAAATTGTTCTATTTCTATAAAAGAACTCAAATTTCTATAAAAGAACTCATTTGGGTGCTTTTATAGCTCTGTAAGCAACCTAAAATAGAAAAAGTCATTTATGAAGTTTGTATCTGTAATAAGTCTAAAAAATTACATTAAATTATTTATACTAACGGTTTTTACTTCATTATCTCTATAAGTTGTTGTTCAGATTTAATTATTATAGGATCCATAATTTTTCTTGAAAGTAGCTTTCCAATTTCTATCCATACGTATTTCCACTTTTTTTTCTTTTGCTAATTCTTTAGAAAATTTAAATAATTTAGACGTTGTTGGTGTTAATTGATTGGAAAAAGAAAATTTTTTATTTTGATCGAAATGACTGCAAAGTAAATTCAAACTTTACCCATATTTTTGTTTAATGTTATACATTAATTCTTCTTTTTAACTTAATCAGCTTTTATTTTAAATTTCTTTATCCAATTATCTTTTGTAGATCTTCTTGTAAATCTTATTATTACAGTTGCAGGTGAGTTGCTTTCATTATTTCTAGGAAGTCGGTGGGCTATACTGATATCCCTGTAATCATAATCTACTTCTATTGCTTCCGCTAATTTTTCAACAATTAAATTTATATTTTCATTTGATGTTTGAGGAATATTATGCACTAAAATATTTTCTTGTCTTGTGTAGGTCTGAAGTTGCTCATTTCTTCTTGTAATTGTTCATTAACTTTTTTAATTTCTGAAATTGTTATTTTAAGGGCTTTATTTTCTTCATTAATTAATTCAAATTTTGATTTAAGATCTTCAAAATTGTCTTAATTGAATGATTCACTCATATTTCGTACGTCTTCTTTTATTGAACGCAATTCTTCTCTAAATAAATTTTCCTTTCAGCTAAAATTATTGCAGAATTAATATTTTCTGAATTTCTATGAGCGTTTCTTTTCCCTTGGTTTATTTTACATTCATTACATTTCCAATCATCTTTCTTGTGTTGACTCATGTTTTTAAATTTTTTTCATTAATAAGTAAAATGCTTATTTTCTTTACAAATTGAACAAAAAATTGCATCTTCATCAATAAAAAATTCTTTACATTTTTCACACTTCATTTTATAAAACTAATTTTTAATAATTATTTTGCAAGTAGTAGTAATGATTATTAATTCATCATGTCACATATACAACACTTCAATTAGATTATTGAAATTGAAGAAAAACCTTTAAATTATCAGAGTGAAAGAAAAATACGTCAAGTACAGATTGACATTGACATTGATATATAATATGGAAGTAATAATTGTTTTTTTTACAAAATTGGCTATTAAACTATTAAAATAACAAGATTGGTGTTCAACTCTTTGATGATAACAAATTGTTCTAATCATTTTATTAAAATGTGCACTTATATCAATTTGAAAGCAAAAATCTGTTTTTAAAATTGTAGAGAGATTCGTTCAGTCTTAGGTAAGTTTTCTAAACTCGAAAAAAAATACTGCATACCAAATGCAATTAATATGATCTTCAACATCTACATAATTTCATAAAAGCAACTTTGTCGACAGATGTGCAGTTACATAAGTCGATCCTTTGAATATTACACCTGCAACTAAATGTAAAAAATAACAAACTTGATTCGTCTGCTGTAAATTTGCAAGAAACTGTACAATAGCAAACAACCACCGAGAATTACTCGAGAGTTGTTTCGTCCTTTTGAAACTCTTTAGGAGTAAGAAAACTCGAGCGTTAGTTCACTGTTGTACAAAAGCGCGCTGTCGACTATAGTCCCTGCAGGAGGGCACATTATATACGAGCAATAAGTGTTGTAATATTCTAGTGTCTTCTTATGTTATGATGTGTAAGCAGTTACATAAGTCGATCCTTCGATTATATAGCCACCGAAGTATTGGCAAAAAATAACAATCTTTAGTTGTCTTCTGTAAGTTCACAAGAGATTGTACAATAGAGAACAAACACCGAGAATCACCCGACAGCTGTTTTGTCCTTTTGGGACTTTTCAGGAGTGACAGAACTTAGGTATAAGTTCACTATTGTACAAATGCGTGCTGCCAACTATATTCCTTACATCGTAGACGGACCTATAAGTGTTGCGACATCTAGTGTCGTCTCGTGTTATCTTTTTACGTCCAAAAATGCATTTGCATTAAAGCAACTTGGTCGTATAATCTCATAACTTTTAGAAAAGGGGAACTGCTTTCAGTTGTAGAAACTTCAGTACAACATAGGAACACATTATTTCTGTCGCGCCAAAATTAACTTAATCTTCTGAATTTAAATCATAAATATTATCAAATTACGTTTATCTTTGAAATATTCTTAACCAGTACAGTGACAATATATTTGACGCTTTCATATTTTAGTTAATAATTGTGGTCTAACACAATAGATCAGATGATAAGTAAATATTTCCTTTTATTTTAAATGATTTGTTCTTCGTTGAGAAAAAACAAATAATTTAAACAATAAATTAGCTGCTAAATTTGGATTGATTTGCAGCTCTATTTGGTTGATTTTGTAATGATTTTGTTATTCTGAGTAGTATTTGATCACGATTCTGTCCGAATTTGAGCTTTCATTGCGAGTTTTACCTCTCTTGAAGTAATCACGATTTTTTTTCTATTTGACTATGATAAAATAGTTAGTTATTGATCCCTGCATTGCCTTTCAGAAGCTACTATTGCCATCTTCTTAAAACATGAAGTAGTTAGCAAAAATATTTAGACAAAATTGTGACAAATTTTCTGACAATAGCTGAGTTAATGATGATGTATCGTAATTGGCATTCTGTTCAGTACAAACTACAGCTTTACTGTAAAAATCTTTTGATTGTTAGTTTTGAGTCATACATGATGTTGATATTTATTCTAGTTTCATATTACGTCAAAATCATGTTCGGTTCGCCGAAACATCTTTCTCTTGGTCTACTATTTTTCGTATCATTTAATTTAATTTTGTTTAGATACTAAATAAATATTAGTAAAGTACTAATACACATAATGCAAGAGTAAGTGAAATGTGAACGTGTTGTAATTAAAAAAAGTAATTTTGTAGTGTATCCCAGAAGGCAATAAATTAGATTTAAGTTATTGTACTCAATAAGTTTCTTGTGCAATTTTAATTCACTTTCACATACGTCCATAAAACTTCTACATATCTTCTTATACTTCAATCTTTTGTTATATTTCCATATATTTCTTGGGATTTCTAGGGGAACTTTAGGTAAATATTCACTTTCCCCATTTTTTTATTAAGCTTTGCGTATTGCACGGAAGAACCAGCGACGACTGAGGACTATCGCTATTTCCGAGATACATTGAACATGCCATACAAATTTAACTAGTCACTACCACAGCATTACTTAACGTAGTCGAGAATGTACATAATATTTAAAAAAAAAAAAAAAAATTTAAAAAATAATAAAAAAATTTAATAAAAAAAAATAAAAAAATAAATAAAAAAAATTAATATTTTTAAAAAATTTAAAAATTAAATTTTTTTTTTTTATTTTTTTTTAAATAAAATATTTAAAAAATATAAAAAAAAAAAAAAAATATTATTATTAATAAAAAAAAAATTATTTTTTAAAAATTTTTAAAAAAAAAAAATTTAAAAAAAATTTTTTTATAAAAAAAAAAAAAAAAAAAAAAAATTAAAAAAAAAAAAAAAAAAAAAAAAAAATTTTATTTTTATTTATATTTTTTTTAAATAAAAAAAAAAAATTATTTTTTTTTAAAAAAAAAAAAAAAAAAAAATAATATTATTTATTAAAAAAAAAAATATTTTTTAATATATAATTTTAAAAAAAAAAAAAAAAAAAAAAAAAAAAAAAAAAAAAAAAAAAAATAAAAAAAATTTAATAAAAAAAAAAAAAAAAAAATAAAAAATTTTAAAATAAAATAAAAAAAAAATTTTTAAAAAAAATATTAAATAAAAAAAAAAAAAAAAAAAAAAAAAAATAATATTAAAAATAATTAAAAAATTTTTAAAAAATATAATAAAAAAAAATAAAAAAATATAAAAAAAAAAAAAATAATTATTTAAAAATAAATAAAAATAATTAAAATTAAAATTACTTTAATATATAAAATTTTAATTTTTTTTATAAAAAAAAAAAATAAAATAAAAAAAAAATTTTTTAAAATATTAAAAAAATTATTTTTTTAAAAAAAAAAAAAAAAAAATAATTTTTTTTATAAAAAAAAAAAAAAAAAAAAAAAAAAAAAAAAAAAAATTATTTTTAAAAAAAAAAAAAAAAAAAATAAAAAAATAAAAAAAAAAAAAAAAAAAATAATTTTTTAAAAAAAAAATAAAAAAAAAAAAAATTTTTTTTTTTTAAAAAATAATTTTTTATTATATATAAAAAAATAAAAAATAAAAAAAAAAAAAAAAAAAAATAAAAAAAAAAAATAAAAAATTTTTTTTTATAAAAAAAAATTTTTTATTTTAAAATTTTAAATAAAAAAAATATTTTTTATTAAAAAAAAAAAAATAAAAAAAATTATAAATTTTATTTTTTTAATAAAAAAAAATAATAATTAATTTAAATTAAAAAAAAAATAATAAAAAATAAAAAAAAAAAAATAAAAAATAATTTTTTTAATTTAAAATTTTTTTTTTAAAAATTTTTTAAATAAAATTTTTTTTTATTTTTTTTTTTAAAATTTTAAAAAAAAAAATTTTTTTAATAAAAAAATTAATAAAAATTTTTTTTTTAATTAAATTTAAAAAAAAATTTTTTAAAAAAAAAAAATTAAATAAATAAATTAAATTAAATTTTTTATAAAAAATTTTTAATTATAAATTTTAATTTTTTTTTTTTAAAAAATTTATTTATTTAATAAATACATTTAAAAATATAATAAAAAATTATTAAAAAAAAATTTAAAAAAAAAAACTATATTTAAAAAAATTTTTGTTTAAAATTTTTAATTAAGAGTGTGTACATGCTGCAATGAAATTGAGATAAATAACTATCTAGGTTGTGCTCGATTTCGGCAATGCATTTGGCTCTGTCGATTTTATTTTGCTTGAGTAACTCCGTTTTGTACATTTTAGTACCTTAATCCTTCATTAGAATACATTGAACCTAAATTCGAGAAAACAAGCAGAAAAAATTTGGGATGGGATGAGACAAGGTTGCCTACCACAGCCCGTTCTTTGACCTTTATTATTTGCTTTACAATAAATACAATGCTATGTAACCTTTCATGATTTTATCACCTTTACGATGACGATCCTTCAACTTTATCTTCACGAGAGTTTATTTGACCTAATGAATGATCGTTGTCTTCAAATCACGACCGAAAGAGCTAAGCATCAGAGTCAATCTAAATAAATCTAATGGCGTGGTATTTGCTGGTAAATATTTTATTTTACTTATTAGAATTGATGGACTTCCGGCTCTTAAAATTGCATGCTCAATTAATAATAATCGACCGCTATATTTCATGGAAGCCCCTGCGTCAGACTCTCTAACGTTATGTTAGTTGCCAAAGCAAGATGGTGAAATGTTAAAAAAAACACGATTCCGAAATTAATTCAAACACCACGCTACAGAAACTTGCGCGCAATTTTAAAAATTAATAAATTTAATTGTTAGACGCCATAATTTTAAAAAACAAAATTAAAATTAAATATTTATATTTTTTTAACAATACACTAAATAAATAGTGCACCTCTTTCCTTATCAAATATATTACATACGACCATGGTTTTGATACCATATGGCATCATTTTCAAGTTACAAAAATTAGACAAAAATAAATATATACACGGTGGTGCTTTTGAAAACGGGTCATAGGGATTTAGCATTGGGAACTGGTTTTTTTCAAATTCCTGCTCGCCCTTTTAAGTGACAAAAATGGTTTTGGTATCAAAACATTCCTACGTTTTGACAGTCATTAATAAAAGTCATAACAATTCCGGTTTCATTTGAAAATGGTTTATTCGAACGAAGACAGACTTTTTATGGTGAAAACCTACTACACTGTAGGTAGTTACAGGCAGGTTCGTGATTTATTTGCCGTGAACTTTGTGAACAGGCCCATACCATAGATGTCGACAAACAACGTGAATTTCAGCTGACTGATTATTAAAATTTTAAATGGCGCGCCAAGATAATAATAGCCATAAAGAAAAGAGATAACAGGATACCTGTACACTTTAACAACGCTATGCCTTTATACGGTTTTACAATATGATCATAAAATTTACTTTGAAACGCAATTATAAGTTCGGGGATAAAGAAAGTTTGACGCAGCAAAATGTAATTTTTATATTTTGCTACTATAATTGAATTATTTCAGCACTCAAACGGGTGCTATAATAAATCGGAGCGTGTTCATTATAGCACCCAAAGTTTATCTACTTAAGGTTGGTAACAATGGTATGTCAAATGAATCGATTAAATGCAAAATCAAATCTACTCCGATTCATAACGACGTTATTAAATATAATGAACCTATTGGGTATTTAAAAAAAACTCATTTAGACATTTAATTACTCTTGTGTTTCAGGTAAATTTAATCATTCATTTTGTTAATTTTTTATTTTGTGTATTTTTGAGGTAGAAATAGCATGTGATTGTTGTAAGAAAATGATTGAATTACATGAAATTCAATCTCTGCTTTTTTCATGTTTTCAACAACCAATTATACACACGAATACTTTACACGATTATAAATTCTGAATTGTAGTCTACATTTTCTGGCGGAGTAGAAGATAATTCGTCACACATTTTAAATTAGTTTAAAACAATGGCTATACCGCATTTAATCAATTCAAATTTTAAATTTCATCTACAGTATCGACAACTGCTAAAATACTCAGAGTACATTATATTTTAAATTTTAAATGAAAAACTAAAATTAAAGGTTTTGTATGGTATTTCGTTATAAGGCATTTTGTCGCACTTACCCGTGCGTGCGCCAAAATGCTTCTTATAAAAACTCGTATCATAATATACTATTATAAGTACCTTGTGTTTAAATGACGACTTTAATCTCACGTCAATTCAAACAAAGGTGAGGTCATCGACTCCCAAAACGGTTTTAAATCTGGCCTTTGCCCAGAGATTTTTGCTGATTTTCCTACAACTGTGTTCCTGCAGTTTCCGGTTTCATAATTTTTTTTGAAAATTAATATCAACTCCTAGAACCTAGACGTATTGTGTCATTCACTGCTTTATTGCGTAATTAGATTTCTTGTACAAACTAATTTCACCACTGTGACGTTTTTTTAGGTAAAACGCTTCACCTACTTTGTATTAGTTATTAATCGACTAATACTAGCATTTATGTTACTTTAAACCCTAATTTTTTTACAATTCTCGCACCATTAACTTTGTGCTTGAAGCTGCACTTTTTACTGGATACCGCGCTACGCCTACTTTTTATCCGGCGTTTGTAACGAAAAAGTAACTAAACTAAAGCCTTACCCTACTAAATTTACTTAAGACATTTAATAACTCTAATTAAATGGACAGAAAAGTGGAAATACTGTCACACCCTACATTACCAATCTTTCTAAAACACTTTGGAATGGTCTGCCAAGTTGATTAAGGAACTTTGATGGTGCTTTGGCCAAATTCAAGTTATATGCAAACAAGTTGTTTCTTTCTAAAATTTGACGATTTATCGCATATAGCAATATTATAAGTTAGTTTTTAGATTTAGTTTTAAATTTTGTTTTATAATTATTTTTAATATATAGAGCGACAGAAACTACCACAGGCAGTAGTTATATGTTCGTATCTTCCTTACTTTGCATAATGCGTAATTAACTTAAGTTAATATTATGCGAAAACATTTCCGCGACTTTATGTAGAAAAGTCGATAGCTGATTAATGCAAATCAAAAACCATCAAATGAAAAATACGCACCTACCCCTACCTTAAAACATAAAAATCATAAACTTAAATTTTATTAATACAAGATGCAGTATAAGTTCGATATCAGGTAACATCACGACATACAATTTACAATAGAGGAATGTTGTTTAGTCTATGCATACGAAACAATAAGGTGCACTCGTTGCTAAAGCGATTCAAAATTTCCAATTTAAACTGTAATAACTGTAATTCAATAATTCATTTGAGTCTTTTAAGTATTAAAAATGCAATTGGTTCTGAAATTACATTTTTGAGTGGATTTTATTTTGTACATAATGTAATATTCTTACAACTGTGAGCAATTGTTAGACCGCACATTTTATTCTTAAATTACTAAGTGTCAAAGGATGATTGGATATATGCAAACAGTAATAAATTAACTGGAGAAAATCTCTCTAGGTCGCCTTTCATGTTGTCTTGTCTTGAATCCTCAGTTAAACAGCTTTCCGAAGCGATTCTATCAAAGGGTATGCTACACTGACTTCGTATAATTTATTTCTGTCGACATAAAGATTCTGTATTTATCACAATTCCCCAGTGAACGATTAATGTACATAAATGATATTCTTTACCCATCTTAACATTTTTAAACACAAACAAACCCTGTTCGTTCCTTATTTAGTTAATTAAGGGGTTGCTTTGTAATCATTTTAAATCTTAAATTCTTAACGAGACGGTTACGCTGAATTTAGTAAACCCATTTTACTTTTTAATAATGCATAAACAATTTACGTTAACGTTACTTAATATCAAACAAAATTTAAATTTTAATTTCTAATTCTGAACTTTTATAAAATTCTGTTTTAATGTTTTATCATATGTCTGTAATATTGCATGCTATGAATATGTATGTAGAAGTATATAATATGCAAAAATATTTACAAAACAAATGTGCATATTTTAATTTTGCTGCAGTCTCGTGTAATTTATAATTTTACATCTGCAGGCCATGCTTCGTATATTTAAATTCTCCCTTAATAAACAATATAAGCAGAAAATGTTGCGGTTATTGATACTTACTATATGCAAGTACAAAGTATGTTTGTATTTTGAAAGGTCTATGTAACAAAATTTAATTAAAAATTACTGTGTTAAATGTTAAATTACCCCTAACCACAACACAATGTAAACATTTTAATTCTATATTCTTATAAACTATAGAACATTTAAGTAAAATTTATTATTTGTGTTGTAAAACATTCTGTTTTTATTCAAGCATAACTGTGAAATACAAATGAAAAGAAAAACGTTTATATCTTGAAAATATATTTAATTATGAACAAAATTTTATTTTATCGAAAGCACTAAGATTCTTATTTGAGAAATTTTATTAATGCAGTTAAAATTTGCACTTTTACTGTAAGGACAATGAAATATTTATATTCGATTTATTATTGTCTGGCGCAGTATTGTACTTTTTGCATGATGTATCTAATTTATTTATTTTACCATATGACACAGAAATTATGAATAGAAATGGGAAACAATAAATCATTCATTTTATGGTTCATTGAGTACTTAAGCACTGCCTCGATCAAACTACCTTTATATAAAAAATTAAATTTTTCTGCTCGTTCAGATAACGTAGATCTGCAAATGTTTTTTAGTCGGTAACGAATTTAAAGTATTTTCCACCTTAAACTGGAAATGATAAATGAACCAGAACGTCCGAATTTGCAAATGTACGTCACGCTTTTTCAATTACGAGTATTTCTTTAATATATAACTTTTATTTATACATTCTGTTTAGTTTGTCATTTCAGTTTCAATTTTTGTTAAGAATCTGTTATTAGTCATTTCACCAGTTGGATACCAAAGTTTTCATTGTTAACTTATTGTGACATTACAGTAGTTTGTGAAAGGTTTACTCAATATTAGATTACAAACTTGTAAAAAAATTATATTTAATAGATCTCCATTAACATACTTTCAACATGAACAAATTAGAACAAAGTAGAAAAATTAAATATTGATGTTTATCAACTGACAACTATTAAGATACGAGCAGGAGAATTACGACAAAACCGTAATCACGTGTGAATTTTAAAATATCCCAAAACTTCTGCTATTTGTAATTGTAACCGATAATGGATTAGATTCGATGGGCAAAGTTAAGTAATGGGATAATGAATAAAAATAAATTTAGTTGAAGATAGGTATAAATTTAGAACATCCTCTAAAAGGAAATAGTATATTTCAATTTAAAGAGGTTTACTAAAATAAATGTTTAATTAAAAATAATAACCAAAAAAAGTTTGAAAATGTTTCATATTTTATGTGATTGTTTCTTTTCTTTTGATTTTGTAGTAATCATACGCCTTCAATTCTGTTTTGGCTGTTGGAAATCGAAAGTGTTTTGATTCTTTAAAAACAGTTTTTTACGTTATGTTTTTGTTTTAATTTTGTGTATTTAGTTTAGTTTGAATTTACAAAAATTAAAACAGTTTCGTTTCTTCAAAATCAGTTCTATACAGTTTGCTTTTGTTTCAATTTCTTGAATTTAATTTGGATTCAATTTACACGGTTTGCGTTTGTTTCAATATTTTGTATTTAATACTGTTTTGACTTACAAAAATCGAAAATTCAAAAACAGTTCTTTGCGGTTTGATTTTGTTTCAGTTTTATAGATTTAATTCTGTTTCCAATCACAAAAATCAAAGTGTTTTTGTTTTTTAAAAACAGTTTCTTTCTTGTTTCAGCTCTACGTAGGTACATAGTTTCATCTATATTTTTAAAATTAAAGTTCTTTGGATTCTTTAAAATCTTTTTAGGGTTGTTGTGTTAACTTACTTATGTATTTAATTCTGTTTATAAAAAATCAAAACTTGGTCTCTTTTAAAAATTATATTTTTATTTTATTGGCGACATAAATATTCGAAACACGAAAAGACGTATTGATACTTGAAGTTGAAGGCATCAAACAGTATATTACTTAACTGAAAAGCAGAAGTTAAATCATGTACTACTATGATTAATAAATACGGAGTAAGTAATAATAATCATTTTAATCGTGTCATAAGCAAAAAGCTATGAATGTTAAACAAAAAGTACTGTAATTCGTGATGACGTTGCTGGATCAGCTTAACATTCTCAGAGTTCAAACCCGAGTCATTTCTATTGAGTAGTTGCACGAATTTAGTACGTGGCATTCGAATGGTGTATAGTTTTTAATAATTGTGATATTTTGTGTTACTAAAATAAACATGCAGCAAGACCAAATTGCAAAATCGGTAAGTAGTAAAAATATGTTTACATTAATATCTTTGTTTTAAGCTGGGGTTGTATTCTTATTACTACTTTGATAGCTTACTTTGTTCTCCGTGTGAAAGAAGTTTTTTAGCATGGAGCCAGAGGAAAGATAACGTGAAGAGACCTACAATATCGTAAAAGCATGTTAAACCGTTTGACATTTCGTGTTATTTTATTTGTTATCAGTTAGTTATAATTATTATTATTGGCATGTACTTGTGTAATTCTATAGTTTGTTTTTTTCTGTGTAATAAATGTAAATATTCTGAATCGAATGAAAATCATAGTAGTTAAACCGAAGTTTTTTCGTAAGTAAAATCATAAGGGCATCTAATTTTTCCAAAACAAATCAAAAAAACACGTTGTTCAGTAATATTTAAACAAGAAGCATGAGTGCTGGTGGCAACAAAAATCTGAATCAAAGACGAAAATTTATACACCTGCACAAATGCTTTTTGTTAAAAATTTTACGTTGCATTGTGTTTTTTCGATTTTTTTTACAGGAAAAATTAGATGCCCTTATGATATTACTTACGAAAAAACTTTGGTTTAACTACTATGATTTACTTATTTGGGTTATGATAATGAGACAACTAAATTCTCTTGTTATTCTTGACAAAGATTCGTAGTAACCATAATTTGTACGAAGGAAGTTAGAACTCAGTCATTGATTTTATACAATAATTTGAGACTATTTAATAATTGAAAATAATATATATAAATCTATACGTCTTCTATACTCTAATGAATCGAAGTTAATAATATTCAAAGAGTCTACTATACAGGGTGGTGCTTTTGGAAACCGGTCATAGGTTAAAATAACAATACATACTATTAGACGGAGAGCTAGCGACATAATTTCAACGTGATAAGCTTCAAGACTGAATAATGGCTAAAACCTAAAACGTCAGTGTTTCTCCAAATTAAGCGAAACGCCCAATTGGCAGAAGTCAAATCTGTTGCTTTTAGCGTGGGTGGGGGATCAAAATAAAAAAAAAATAAGATAAAAAAATGTTATTAGAACAAGGCTGAAAATCGGTATTTACATTTCTTTTGTAAATATTAGAAAAAAAAATTGGCAGAAGTGCAAGTTGTTGCAAAAGGGTTGGCAAAAGTCATCGAAGTTCTCATAAAATAATGAAAAAAACGTGATATCAGCTTCACTTCTGCCAATTTTCATGTACACTTATTAATTAATATAGAAGCTGTATGCAAATTGGCTGAAGTCAAATCTGTTGCTTTTAACCGATTTATGTATGCGACGCGCGGTATACGCCGTCTTGTAATCCCAAGGATATCTTGAAGTTTCTGATCTGATTTTGCCGCAGGTAAACGATACTGTCCGAAGCTCTTCACGCGAGGTCAGAGAGAGATAGAAAAATAAACAAAGTAAGGGGAGATACTGGATATGCAAATCATAATTTTACAAAGTAAATAATATTGAGATACACAAAGGTATATATCGATATAATAGAAAAACGATATAAATCTTTTTCATTGTTCTTGTTTCAATACGACTTGTTATTTAATAATTTATATGTAAAGTATGTAACAAAATAAATTATTTGAAATATAATATATGAAAAATAATTGATGTTCTTCTGTATAAGTGGATAATTAAATGTCATCTTCCAGATCACTGTCGCTGTCATACTCAATGTCATCATTCTCAACTAAAAATAATTAGGAAAGATTAATAATTTTGAAGTGCTAGTAAAAATTTTCGAAGTTTGTAATAATTGATATTTACCTTCGGAATCATCTTTGTCGATTATAACATCTTTAACAATCTATGGCAGTTGTTCTCCGTCAAACCATTTAAATTCGTAACGTATGGCCTCTTCAGAAATCATTCATCCAAATCCAAATTCCTCTGTGTGTTTTTTTTGTGTGCATTTTGAGGCGTCGAAATTCTTCAAACTTTTTTTTATGAATTTTTCATTTACATTTCTAATTTTGTAATTTTTCAAAAATAATTGGAAGCGAGCACTATTCACTGACATGACTCGAACCATACATTTGGCATACAAAATCCTCCAGAACTTGGAATGCGTTTTCTTCGTTGCATGAGAGGTCACCCACATCTATGAAAGCTTGTATGTACTTTTCATTATTCTTCAATAAGCTGTACGGTCTCTGCTTGTCTCTTCTGTAAAAACTTGGATTGTAGTCACAGCCGGTTAAAGCATGGAATCCAGGCAGAACTTTGCATAATGATTCTCCCATTAAATGGTACAATTTCAAAACATCAATGATATTTTTGTTAGCTGCAGTTTTACATTCAATCCAAATTTTAGAATTGCTCTTCATATTTGTCATATTTCCTAGTAAAATGATCAATATATCTGTATCGGAGCATTTTATGACAACATTAGCATCATTATCGATTTTACAAATGTGGTAAACAATTTTCGTGTCGGCTTCTTCATGAGGTATACATGACAAATCACAGTTAAGCGTTTTCATGATATTATTACTTTCATCTACCTTAAACATATAACATTGATCAAAATTTAAATATACTGTCTTCTTTCTTATAAATGGAGCCATCTCTACATTAGCCGATTGCAAAATTAAGAAATTAATAAGGGCTTCTTTAAATTTACTATTCCGCAACTCTTTTATAAAGTCGACAGGTCTTATTTGCTCTGATCCACTAATGATGTAGTCACGATCAGATACTGTAGTTGCCCTCGATGAACGTTTGTAATATTTGATCAAAGATAAGGTGTACTTCGGGGAGCACTATTATTTGTTATCATTTGTAAAATTTCTTTTGCTAAATTACTGAATGTTTTAGGCACATCTGTAATACAGTGCAACAAGAAAAATCCATTAATCACAACAATATCAGCCTTGTACGAGTAAGTTTGGGCTCTCGTTTCTTCATATTTTCCCCTCTTTCTCACTATTATTGTATGTCTCTCTGACGTCACACAAGGATCTTTTGCAGTACCGTTAACTTGCCCTAAAATTTACGAAACCGATGGTACGCAGGTATAAGAGAAAAGACTTATATCGTTTTTCTATTGTATCGATAAAGAGGGTGTCCCACGTTAAATAACCGCAATCGATTTCTCGGAAACTAGACGTCTGATCATTCTAAAAACTTTGTCACATGCTAATGTCAACAGGACCAACTCAGCTAAAATATTTTCATTCCGGTTATGCCGGAAGTAATTATCAACTTTGTTATTTTAAACAGAACACCCTATGTATTCTTGCATTTTTAGATTTTACGACTAATTTTGAACATTTTCGATGTATAATGTTCTATACCTAAGTCAAGCCGTTTCTGACTTATTCAAGATTTTATGTCAAAATGACATTTGCAGGCCAACACAGAAGTATCAATTTTACCTATACGGGAACTCGTATTATTTAATTTGAGATGACTTCTTTGTAGAGGAAGAATTACTTTAACAGATTCTTTATGCCATTATGATAAATATTAATACAGGGTGGTCAAACAAGGAAGGTAAAAATTTTATTGAAAAACTTGTCAAAAATCGATTTTTTTAAATGGAAACGTCCTATTTTTATAATCTTATTTCGTTTATCATAAAAATAACAGTGACATCATGTGAGGTAGTTTATTCCAAAAATTTGTTGTTTTTGAAATATTCGCAATTTTACAATTTCATCAATAGAAACACAGGTATCAGTTAGCAAGGCAACACAGGTTTATACTGATCTTCTGGGGCACCATACATAACACTTACATCACAATACAATAAAAAAAATAAATAAATAAATCTTGTAGAAACCATCAACAAATTTATTTTTTATATGACCGCATACAAAAAGATATTTAGTGTTTTTTACTTTTTACCTAGTAGGCGCTGATAAAAATTGACAACTAAACGGCAAAAACTGAATTAAATGTTTGAATAAATTACCATTATTTTCACACAAGTAAGCTCTTCTTACTGCTAAATTAAAAACATGTTCTAAGATGTTTGGTGTTATTGTATAAGTGATGCTAATAACTGATCCTCATTTGAAGAATTTCTGTCAGTTTGCAGCAGATTCAAATAGCGTGTGGAATTTAAATTGTCGTGAGAAATATAAGGTCCTATTATTCTATCACTCAAAATACCTATGTACATATTAAATCCAAATCGCTGTTGGTATCTTGCTTCTATTTTTATATAAAAATTTATTTATTGGTTATCATACTTTCGTCAGAGCGAATTACTTTAAAGAGAGGTCTACTTGACCCTGTCTGGTGTACCATTCGTAAAAACCTTCTTGTTTCCTGTCGTCACCAGGTTTAAGACCCTGACAAATTGTAAATTTATTTGGATGAAATTTCTGCTTTTGTAATATGAATTGAGCAGTAGTAATTAATCAATATTTTAGTATTTTCAACAACGGCTAATAAAACCTTATTTGTTTTTTCTTAGTTCGATTGTTTTTTACGAAACAAATCAGGTTTTTTTTGATAAATTGATTTACCTACCACGTTGCCTTCGTTCAGGGTACTTATCCAAATACATTTCCTCAACAGCTACACAATTTTTGTGGCACAAGATATAACATGTCAAGATACCTATTAAATTTTTTTTTCGTTTGTGAAATTTGTTCTATTCATAGTTTACAAATAAATAAAACAAAATGAAAAAGCAATGAATCAACGAACAAGTAATGTTGATTGCAAAATATGAGACAACTCTAATTTATGAAACACACACGGCGACATAAAAGTTTCAATAACAATTTGACAGATATCAACCAGAAATCTGTATGTAATGTAATGTAAATACATATACTCTAAGTTGTTCAACTGTTTTGTAATTTGAACCACTTGTGTTTTTTACCATTTTCAAGATCCACATGCTGTTTATTCTTATTTTGGACCCAGTATGGACAGGGTGTCTCAACGTCTCGGGTCATATATGATAGTTGCTCCCAGACTTTTGATATACGGAATCTACGGCCGGAAACTATTAGTAGTAGTCAGACATAAACTGTAAAATGAACTATCAATTTCCGACAATTTGATTCCTTGCTTTGAAATGTAAGTTTTTTTAAATTTGCGTTCCTTATATCAAAATGTTCACTTGGTGTCAACTATCATATATCCATTTTTGACCTGTTTAATATGTTTCTTAGCGACTTTTACACGTTCGATTTGAAAAGCATCATTACAAACAAATTGAATATGGTATCAAGATTCTCCCAGAATGAATTTTATTCCACGTTTCTTTTAAAAATAGTTGCTGAAATTGAGCAATATTAATTTCATTTGTGTAGTTCCTTTTATAAATTTATCTTTGTGTATTTTTCCTGAAACATTGTCTAGTAAACAAATAATTACTTGCATAAAGTTGTCAGATTAGCAGTAGGTTACGCACTATAATTTGTAAAAATTGTATCAATAAGCGTTTTAAAATTTCCTTGCACGTAAGTGTGTTCATAGATGCATTTAAAAATCCGAAAGTAAATACGTTGGTTACATAGTGACAGCTTTATTGAAAACATTAGTGTCAAAATTTATATAGTAGTCAACACACAAAAACGTCGGATGCTTAAAAATACTCATGATCTCGACAAGTAGTTCAAAATTATCTTTATGCGCGAATGTACTATAAATTGACATCAACATACGAACTTCTTTGTCATAAACGTCATTTTATAGCCCATGGACCTTTTTACTCCCATGGGTCAAACAACAAAATATCTAATTGAAATTAATTTAAACACTTGCAAAATGAAAATATTTTATTAAAAGTCAAAATCTGTACTTTATTGAAAAATTATTTTGTGTAAATTATGTTAAAAATACAATTAGAACAATTTTCCATCTTAATATTTCGAGGTACTCGACTGCAATTACACACTGGAGTTGAAGTGGAATTGTTGCTAGTTACTACATGATTGGAGGTAGCTGTTAATTTAATATTAGTAGACGATGAATTGTCCTTTCCAGTCAATACTTTCTCAACTAACTTAATTTTATTTGATACAGAATCTTCTATATATTGTTCCGCAATATAGTTTCACCAAAAATATTTTTGCCGACCACTTGTTTGGTACACTTCTCATTTCTACACGATAAGAAGAAACGGCGAGTAGCCATATTAATCGGACGTAAAGCAGGATACTGTTTATAAATTTCCAAATCTTGGCGATCTAAGGTTGTCGACAAGACTGAACGTTATATTCTTTTTGTTTTAGTATCTTGTAAAGTGATCAGTAATGAAGATTGTAAGTTGTGGATATGATCAACTTCTAGGTGAACAAGCTCTTATTTACGGCATGCTCCAGCTATCCCAAATATTAAAATTAGATGTTTCAAGAAATTTTGGTTAAACACTTGTATATTAAAATAAATTCATTTACCTTATTCATTAAATATACAGTGTGTCTTGTGCGGTTTTGGTCAATTTATCGTGTATATTCGTTGCATACCGATTATCTTTATCAGACATGTTGCTAACGATCAGCTGAACGATAGTCGGTAAATTCCTATTTTGTAACGTTTGTCGTTGATTTAAACAAACAACCTTCAATTTTAAGATGGATAGTACATATTTTCGTACCCTACTGTCACCTATAACCTAAGTTTTGCGTTTTGACCGATAAATATTAGTTACTAAAAACTTTGTTTATTTATTTATTTAACGGGCAGGCATACCCTAGATACAATAGATACAATATTAGAAATTAAAGTATTTCATAATACAACTCTACTTAATATTAATACTAAAAATAAAAATTAAAATCAGAGTACGCAATAAAGAAACAAAACGTGTGTTTAATTATTGCACTCAAAATGAAATACATTTACATTCTTAAAGGTAGATAAGTTTAAAAACCAAAAAATTGAAAAACCAAAAAACCAAAAAATTGAAAATAAAGTACATAAGAACACCGTAATACATTTAATCTTTAATATTAGAACACAGAATAAACATAGTTACTCACAAACTAATGCATGTATTCGTTTTTTATAGTTTGCTAAGGTGAGAGAAGCATTGGCTGCATTGAAAGATCGAGGGAAAAACTATTGTATAGATAATTTCTTCTATAAAAGGATTTTGCAAAAGATGTGTTGAGCGAGTACTGATATTTGAAACATGCAGTATTATCTTACTTAATAAATCAGTGCAATCAACATGTAAATTAAATATTTTGTATAGAAATACTAGATCTAAGTACGTTCTACGATTCTTTAAGTTCGACAAATTTAAGTTCTTGGCAAGAGATGAAGATGTACTTGTTGGAAGATGTTGGTCTAATTAATATGCTAGAACTATTAGAAATTTCTTCTGAATATTTTCAATTCTATTAATATGACAAACATAATGTGGCGACCAAACGGGGGTACAGTATTCAAATGAGGGGCGAATTAGAGTTGTAAATAAACATATGAGGACATGTGGACTTCGAAAGTCTTTAGTGAAGCGAAAAATAAAGCCCAACTGTCGATTACATCTTTTTATTAATGTATCAATGTGCACAGTAAAATCTAATTTGGAATCAAAATATATAACAAGATCTTTGATTGTATTTATACGAGAGAGACGTTTTCCTTGAATAAAATAATCATGTAATATAGGAGCAAGTATTCTATAGTAGGTAAGAATGTTACATTTTTTAATATTAAGTTCTATACGATTTTCAGTACACCAGTTCTCTATGTAATTAATAAATAACTGAAAATTTTGAGAATCTGCAACTGAAGATATCTTGACAAATAACTTGATATGATCTGCAAAAAGTAAATGTCTAACAGAGGTTTGGAGTTTATTATTTAATGAATTTATGTTTAAAGAAAGGTCATTTATAAATATAAGAAAAAGGAATGGTCCTAAAAGAGATCCTTGAGGTACTCCTGATGTGACATATAAGGTTTGGAAAATTGTACTAAACTTTTACATTTTGTATAAGGTTTGACAAATAACTTTTACACCAATCTAGCAATGCACCACAAATGCCATAACATTTAAGCTTAGCTACGAAGATATATTGAAAAATTCTTAGCCTACTATAGAACCAAACAAAATTTCAATGTCAAAATATTTTATTACTCAACATATTCTCCTCTTAATTGGATACATTTATTACAGCAAACTTGCAACGTCTCTAGACCTTTAAAAAAAATGTTTCTTCTTGCTCTGCAAACCAGACCTCCACAGCTTCTATTACCTCCTTGTTGGAAGAAAATGTACGACCTTTTAAACTTTTTTTCAGTTGAGGAAAGAGGTGATAGTCGGACGGAGCCAAATCGGGTGAATAAGAGGGGTGTTCTAGTAATTCAAACCCTAAATCACGAATTTTTTGTATGGCAACATAAGATTTGTGTGCAGGGGCGTTGTCCTGAAAAACCAAAACACCTTTGGATAGCTTTCCGCGTCTTTTCTCTTTAATATTTTTCCCCATAGGGTGGTCAGTAATGTCGAATAGGAATCTCCAGTTATTGTTATACTCTTATCCAAAAAATCAATCATGATTACTCTATGGCAATCCCAAAAAACTGAAGCGAAAACTTTTCCAGCAGATTTTTGGACACGAAACTTCTTAGGTCTTGGAGGTACAGGTACTTGATAATGGCTCAATACTCCAATTTTTGGATTTTCACAATTTCGGTGGACATCTTTTTTCATTTAATTTATTGCTTGACTCTGGTTTACTTTTTTGACGTCAAACTTTACACTGACACTTTTAATAAGTTATTGTTCGTTGCTATGGTAACGCAATATTTTGTTTATGCAAGAAACTGGTTTAGACTAACTAGATATCAATACATTCTCGTATAAGATGATTATGACTAACCTTATCAAAAGCTTTTGCAAAATCTAAATATAATGTATCTACTTGACGCAAATCATCAAAAGAATTTAAAATGTAATCTTGAAAAACTAGCAAATTGCTTAAAGTGCTTCTACCTGAAGTAAAACCATGTTGATCAAAGCTAATTACCTGCTTAAATTGAGGTCTGATAACATCTAGCACTAAAGATTCAAACGTTTTAGCCATGGAAGATTGGATGGTGATGGGACGGTAATTTTTTATGTCACTCTTTGAACCAGATTTGTGAAGAGGAAGAATATAACTAATTTTTAATCATCAGGGTAGACACCATATAATAAAGACTTATTGAATATTGTATAAAAAGAAAGAGAGAGAAGTAGCACACTGTTTCAAAAACTTGGATGGAAGACCATCCAGACCTGGTCCTTTTTTTACATCTAAGGAAGACAATTTTTTTGTTATTGATTCAACAGATATTAAGATATTGCCAAGACACAAGTTTGTTTCCGAATTATAATGTACATTAGTATTTGTCAAAGGATTAAAAACATTACTAAAGTGATCTGCAAACAAATTAGCAGATTCAGATGGAGAATTTGCTTCATTTTCATTTAAGAACATTTTATCGGGGAAGTAGGTTTTATCTTTGCCGTACGCATTTACATGATTCCAAAAATGTTTGATATTGCATATAATAGAATTTTCCACATTTTTTATGTGTAATTTGTAGTCACGTCTTGATATTGAATTACATTTAGCTCTAAGAATCGAAAATAGTAATAGTCATCGTCCGACAAGGATATTTTATATCTTAAATGTGCTAATTTTTTTTAGTTACAAGTTTTTTTTAGCTCATTGCTGAACCGAACGGGATAATTGTGATTTATCTTGATAAATTTTATGGGAACAATTAAATCTAAGATAGAATTTAAAATACTTATAAATATTTTATAAGCTTCATTGACACTAAAACTACGTAAGATATATCAATTTGTAGAAGCTGAATAATAATTTAACAACCCATAGTCACAATTATCAAAGTCTCTTATCGCAATTAGTGAGTCAGAATTTTGATTTAGATGTAAGATACTATTATTATTGATTACTGCTTTTAGTGATGGATGGTAGTCTTCAGATTTTAGTAGGGGCTCAGACTCTTCTACTTGAATGTCATTTATCGATGAAAAAATTAAATCCAACATATCTTGATTTACATTTGTAACTGTATTAATTTGAAAGAGACCGTTTAAAGTATGAATCTAGAAGTACTTTTGCAGCACCAGAAAGTTTATCAAACTCCATGGGACAACACCAATTTAATTTTGGAATATTGTAGTCACCAAATATAAAATTTCTCTGTACACATTTTTGACAAATACTATAGTTTCAAGAGATGTACAGTATTTTTCATATTTTTCGATGTTTGAAGCAGGAGGTATGTATACGCCTCCAAAAAGAATGTTGCCATGAGAAAAATTTACAGAGATAAACACTTGTTCTACTGATTTTTCTTGAGATATTATCTGGGCACTTTTTAAACTTTTATGCACTAATATCATAACACCTCCGCAACAAATTTTGTTACTAGTATCTACACTTCTGTTACATCGATAAATTTTGTATTGTGGAAGTCCAAGTTCAGATATTTTGATGTATTCATTTAAATTTGTCTCAGTTAATATAAGTATGTCATAATCAGAACAAGATACAGAAAGAGAAAGATTTTTAGTTTAGATTTTAACCAACGCACATTTTGATAATAAATAAGAAGAGTTTGCCTGCCAGTTATTAGTTATTTCTCAGAGGTACTATTTTGGAATACCATGTATATACT